>JAJLRJ010000002.1:2923782-3066282 GCA_024195265.1 Dendrophyllia cribrosa | reverse complement strand
AAGTGGAGGTATTTGTTGAATCAAAAAATCCGTTTTGATAGCTAAAAGAAAGAAAAAAATCACTTTTAACAGTGATATGTCCAAAATTCCGGTGCAAGAATAGTGAACAGTGCCGCGCGTGGAACCTCGTGATACTATCCCTTTAAATCGTATTGAAAGCTTCATCAAGCGAGCCTTTTGATTTGGATAAACATCCAACAACATTAAGGGTGCGTACGTTCGATTGGACGTATTCCGGAATAAGAACTGATACAGAATCGTTACAAAAAAATTGATCGCGGATAAAGGTGAATCGAACTCGCTCTTTGATATCTAAAGTAATTCAGAATAGAGATTGGGACCTATTTTTGGAGGCTGCAGGGTCTGGACTTTTCTTACTTTTGTACTCGGCTCAAGAAATAACGCGACTGAAATATTACTCTCAAAATTTTAGCCAACTAACTTTGCACCATTCTATAAACACCGCGAAAATAGAAGACGTTATGGTATCTTATTTTTTCTTACTTACCGAAGGGGTTTGTTATAAGGGAACATGACATTCCTGCGGATTTATCTGTTAAAATTAGTAAAGTTGAACCTCTCTAATACGGACCGTGACCAAAGGGACAGAACAAAGTGTCCGTATTATAGAGGTCACCACGATGACTTGTAAGGCTTAGTTTCAAAAACACGTTCCTTTTACTCCATTTTGTTACATGTTACGGTATTTTATTTTAAAGGCCCACCTTCACCAAAGACGTTGCGGTCGTTTGTTTTTGTTTTGAAATGCTCCATTGTTCATATGCGTGATCTGATTGGTTGCACGCATTCAAGCATGAATTTCGTGTACACAGAAAGTGATCACGGCGCGCACAGCATTTTGGGTGAAGGTGGGCCTTTTGTTGAAATCTCCAGTTAAAAATAAGTAATGGTCCTAGTAAGAAGTAGGCAACCTAACGGCAGGGAATGCGGAAAAGTGTTAATTGTGATATTGTTGAAACCGTCCACCCCATTGGCTAAAACCAGGTAGTGCATTTATTTCTCTCTAGTTTACTAATTGATTCCCTTTTAGTGAAAACTATTCTGAGTTTTAATGCAACCAAAATTCTGTGTGGGAAACATGTAAAATTAGAAGCCTTATTTGGCCATTGTTTTGGAGTTTTACGATTGGATGAAATCTTGTAGCACAAAAGAAACATCACTTTAAAATAAAGTTCCAGTACATTTTATTTCAAAAACACGTTGTCCATAGGTTGATGCATTCTCAGTAAAAAAACCCAAACGATCTTATGTGGGGAAAGCGAAATGCCGCGGAACAATAGAGCATTGCCTACTTCTTACACGCATTGTTACATAAAGTGAATAAAGCGTTGTTGTTTTTGTAACCACAAACAGGAAATTGTATTACATACACAAACTATCATCAGATCACTGGAGTGTCCGTATTTGCTCTCTGGGGCCGAGATTTAGTGTCCGTTGTCCGTATTAGAGAGGGTCCGTATTATAGATGGTATTTTTAAAGAAAATATGTGAAAATTTTGTCGAGGCGTAGGAAACTGTCCGTAATTGAGAGGTGTCCGTAAGAAGAGGTTTGACTGTATAAAGGATCGAAAAAACGTTCTTCTTTGTTGATCAATAGAGACAAAACTTACGAAAACTTCTTTTTCCTTTTTTGTAAAGATCTTGTGCGAGTTGAAATAAAAATATTGTTGTTGTTGTTACATCTCTGAAAACAATACTATCTGGGTGGGTTTTGTAACAGTGCAAGACGGAGTAGCAGTCTTTATTAAGGGGCAGTATCATGAGGGCGAAACTTGAAAACTGGGCCGACGTTTTCAAGTTTGATTCGGCAAATTCAAAAAGGCCGTCGAGAAGTGGAGGTATTTGTTGAATCAAAAAATCCGTTTTGATAGCCGGAAGAAAGAAAAAAAATCACTTTTAACAGTGATATGTCCAAAATTCCGGTGCAAGAATAGTGAACAGTGCCGTGCGTGGAACCTCGTGATACTGCCCTTTTAAAAGAGACACATCATACTTAAGTCTTTACAAAGTGTAAAGATATCAAAATTAATTAAGTAAAAACTAATTAACATGTATATGTATAATAATAAAATAAATAATTCAAAATGTATAATCTGGTGAATACAAATTAAAGTTACTTGACAAAAAGCCCCTTTAAATCTCTCACTTTTCACTCTAGGAATAACGTACCCTCATTCTTGTGTCCTCCCTCTTCAGTTTTTGGGGAAGTAAGTCGTATTAGACATATTCTGTGTCACTATTTTACTGTGTCGATTAGTTTTATTGACACCTGCAAGTCAGCAATCACTACGGCTTTCGATCAATGACAAAAACGTTTGACTTCAAGCCGCTTTCGGAAAAGTTCTACTTTAATTCTTGTTTGCCTGTTACTTCACAATTTTTGACTGAGAAAAATATAAAGAGACTCTCGCAATGTAAGTAAAGGAAGAAAAGAAGAAATGAACGAAAGTAAGGAAGGGTACCAATGATAACCACTCGACATAACCTTCACATCCTTTTTCGGTGGATTCATTTACGCGATCTTTATTTTAGCGAATCTTTGACGGTGTTCGAAAATAAGTGGAACACTATTTGTGCGGAAGTGCCATGGTATATAGCCTGCGAGCAAGCTACCTCCCCCACCCCCTCCCCCAAACCCCGAGCCCAAGAGCTTGTTCGCAGGCTAGAAGCTACACAACAGTTTTAACGTACCATAAGAACAATGAAAGGTAAAAAACAGGCAATTTTGATAAAAGTATAAAATAGCCCCTGAAAAAGTATAGAAACTGTCGCTCAAAACTATAAAAATTGATTTGAAAAAAATCAGCTATTACATTTGCTACAAGTAGAGGAGTTATTTTTTTTCTCATTTTATTATGAATTAATATTTCTAATGTTTTCGCCCTAATGTTTTCTTCCACACTAAGTTTGGACCACAGATATTCGCGTTCGAAGAACGCAATTCTAATTTCGTGTTGGTTGTCCTGTGGTTTATGTGTAGTAAAATTTGAGATTTTTTGGTAGACGGTCTTCCAAATGGCCGCCCCTATTGGTTTTTTTCACGGGCTCATTTCCGCCGGAAATTCCTTCGAACGCGCCTCCATAATCAGTGATTACTGCTAGTATACAAAGTACCGTAGAATAAAGGTAGCGGCCCCCTGAAACTAGTAACGTTAATTTTTCGACATTTCACCATAGCGAGTGTTTACCAAAACGTACTGACTGAAATGCAGCAAATCATTGAATTCAGCTGATTAATATTTTAGCATATGGTATGACCAATGTAGGGTTATTCCTTAGTTCGCATCATTCAATTTGTTTGACTTTTCATTCCACGCCATTATTCAGTGATGTCGTCAATTTTTCCGATTTAAATAAATAATTTGGTACGAAAGGACTTTCGTCAATGAAAGATTTTCAATCGATTTTCAAGCCATGACATGGAATTCAAACAAAATGAATTCAAAGTGTCCAAAAATTGAAATATTCTGAGTAATATTATAAATGCAAGAATCAGAGCGATATGTACAGCAAAATTCGACTGGTACGCATATTTCTTAAAAAAAAAAATTGCCCACCGTAAAAGTGGCCGCTAATGTATTCCCTTTTAATAATATAAATGACATTTTGTAAAAGTAAACTCAAACATCTAACCATTCAGTTTATTACCCATCATTACCTGGTTGTGACCGAAATAGGGAAGAGTTTTTACATATATGTATGGTTAAAAATGTTGTCCTCTAAGGAAACTTAGTGTCGCCCTTCTTCTTTCGAATCCCTTGGAGGCAGGCCACTGCCATCGCTATCTTTTGACCGAGGCGAAGAATCTTTCTTGCCGACCACTCCAAAACCAACGGGGTAACTTGCTTCTGATGGCGTCGGTGAAACATCTCCATTATTTCTCGGACTCTGGTTCATTTGATTGGCCCGACGTTCATCGTTATTCTTTCCGCTGCTAGCGCTGTCATATCGCTTATAGCTGCCATCAGCATGCCTCCCCGAGGAGGACGACCACGAATTAGTGTGCGACTTGGATGACAACTCTATCGATTTTACGTATTTTTCATCGCTTTGTGCCGCAGCATTGTTCGATCTTCCTTTGCCCTCCGCGACGGTTTTTTTTGCCTTTGTCCTCATGTTCTTTCGCGCTGGTGTGCAAAACAACAGGAGTTTCTACTAGCCACGAAAACGAAGGCCTTTTCTTCGTTTCGAAAGGTTGTTCTCGATTTGTGCTGCCAGCTTTTGCTTTGTCATCATTCACTGCTTCCGCTCGGGCCTGAGTTTTTGAGCTTCCTGCCATTCCACTCAGAGGTTTGCGGCCGCTATCTGTTTTGCGAGCTGAAGAAACATTCATTTTCGAACTAAATGAACCCATTGCTCCCTCTATTCGTTTTCAATGACAAGAAAATCAGAAATTGCTTAATTTATTTCGCCGGCAAGTTGAAGGGGAAACTAAGAAGTTCACGTGACAACAACAACAAAACACTTTATTAAATAACAAATATTGATTTAAATATTACCTACCCACATATAATACATGTATCACACATAATACCATGTATTACTGACAAAGGAAGCGAGCTCACATTTGCCGACACGGCAAGTGTTATAAAAATATATATATATTTATATTTACCAGTAAGTTTTAAACAATTTGCCTACCCAGAACTGGACAGATCCTGAGCAACAACCTTGGCCAAAACTGCAGACAGTTCAATGTGTTTTGCAATTTTGCGCCATCAACAAACTTAAACAAATTGTCTCCTCGTTACCCCCCGTGCAATGTTGTTTTCGACTGAAAACTACCCATACAAATCCTGTGATCCCCAAAACAACATTAGAAGAGGTAGGGGGTGGGCGAACAGTTATATATGGTGTTTGAGGACGATAGAGAAATGTGGGCGTAGTTGCAGTCTCAACTAGTTTTGTCCGAGGTTATAATATCGAGTTGAACACGTATTGTAATATTAATTTCATTAACAATACTATCTTGTTTTTTGTTTTTGCAAAAAAAATGACCTTTTCTAAAGAAAATGAATATTATTCTATCATTTTCTAAAAATTGTCGAAGATTTACGGAAAAAACCCCAGAGAATATTGGATCAGGTGACGCGTGAGGGCAATTTCTACAGTTTTCTCCAAGATGTGTAGTTCCAAACTCTCTGCAATTCCATAAACATTTTGGAATCGAAATCTGTTTTTTAATGTTCTGAATTTTGATGACATGACAAGACGTAAGTGCAACCAAGAATTTCTTTTATTCAACTCTTTCCACTTCTACTGACTAAATTTAAAATGCACCGAGTCTTTACGTCTGCTATCCTAAAAACCCGTTTAATGTAACACATCTCCCTTTACAAAATTCAGTTGATCATAACGAACGCTCCGTTTTGCACGTGAATATGTAAACACGGCTGTGATGTCAAAGTACATTTAGCTGGCTTTATTGTACAACAAAAATGAAGGATGTCTGCCTTCGCCAGACATCGGAACGAACGAGGACGAGAAGCACGAGCGACTGCAAACAAGTATGAACCGCTACGAGCCATTGGAAGGAGAAAGATACAATGTATCCCACATCTTTTAGGCACTAATCTGCATTATGAGAGATCTAGATACAAATGATGCAAACACAAGAGCTCTGATTTTGGGAGAGTTCAAAAGTACTAGGTAAGCCCCTCGCCTGCGGCTTGAGATCGCATATACTATTGAAGCGATGTGATATGTTACACAGGACGATTTTTAACGTAACGAAAAATGGCGCCGTGTTGCACAACACGCCGGGCGATTTAACGCAATAATTTGTTGCGGCAACATGTTGCAAGTTTTTGAACCACTTAAAAAAACCTAAAACATGTTGCCGCAACAAACTACTGCGTTAAAAATCGTCCGTGCGCTGCAACAATGTCGCGTTTAGAATTTCCCGCGTGACATCACCTTTAGATTCTCCCAAACCTTCTGTTGTTTTTGTTATTCAGGCTACAAAAACATGCCCCTTTTTTGTATAGAAGCGAACTCTTGACTGAATGTCGCCAACCTACGAGGCGTATATGCTACTGACGAACTCCTCAACCAACCTGATCCTCGGTTTTCCTCTACCCTACACTCAAAGGAGAGCCACATTTTAAAGTCTACAGTGGCATTCCTTTAATTTAAGAGAACAACAAGTTTCACTGTTATGTCCTCAAGCTTACAGGTGAGGTTTTCTTCTAGATGTATTTGTGTTAAGTTAAGCCAATCAGGGCGCTCGTTATACAATCATAACTTAAGTTAAAGCAAATCAGAGTGCTCGTTATACAATCATAACTTAAGTTAAAGCAAATCAGAGCGCTCGTTATACAATCATAAGTAAAAAATCAGCGTAAATTCAGTAAAGTATTGGTATGAACAGCCAATGATTTTGAGATTGCATTGCTGTCTGCAATGGCTTCACATTTCTGTTCGAAAAAATATACGTATCTTTTACACTACAACTATTTATGTTCATTTTCAAAATAAAGGCTACAAGAATTAGCAAGCCTATACTAAATTTCTAAGCGATAAAATCAGTAACACGGACAATGTTTCCCAAGTAAATTTTAAAAAGTGCCTAACTTAAACCATAATACAGACACAGCGCCCCGGCGTGTCCATGTTAAAGACCCAGTATTGTTCATCATGCTTCGCTCGCCTGTTATTGTTTTGGTTGGCACAGAAGCGAGGCTTCAATTGCTTAGAAGCGCATGAAGTATAATGGACAATACTGAGCCTTTAAGGAGGCAGGGTTTATACCAGTTTTAGCCTGCGAATACATTCCTTTCTCATCGCTTCTGGTCGCTAGAGGCGAGAAGGAGCCGTGAGCGATGAGAGGTGGAGGTAGTCGCAGGCTATACGAGTTTTGGGGTGCGTTTTTTTAGCACATTCTGATCATTATGAAATGAGAATACGCTAACAAAACTATGTTGTTTATAATAATTCTCACACAAGAAAAATTCTCTAGGGACACAGTCGAACATTTTACGATAGGAATAGGTGCAATATTTAGAGGCATTCTGTTTTTGGAATGACCAGAATATGGTTTATCGCTTCTCCCTTGGAAACCTCGCTAAAACTCTGATTATGGTTTATTTTCTCTTTGAGAATTCACTTGATATCTTCCTCTTAGTGTTCTATAAGCATTTCATGCACAATAAAGGTACTTAGTTTTAATTTGGGGCAGTTTAGACCCAAAAACCTCACAATCACCATGACATAGCTCCTTTAATCACTGCTGCCCTGAGTTTTGAGATTGCATGATCTTGGAAATGCAAGTTTTGTATTTCTTGTTCTTATGTAACTTTTCTCCACTCCTCAAATATTTTGTATTCTCTGTCCTACTTACTACTAAAAAGGTTTGGAAAAAAAACAAGTGCAATTACGAGGTATTTTAAACGAATCCTCAGCAACGATGTAATATGTACTTTCTTCAAATTGAATCTCATCTTTGGAAATTAGTTGAGCCCATCATTTTTGCACAGCGATGTTTAGGAAATGAGAGCATCGCCATGGTGACAAGCTGACATAAAACATTTTGTATCCTCTTAGGAATTCCTTTTATAATGTGTCCAATATTGATCAAAACATTCCTCTTTTTTGTTCTCTACAGATTTTTTTACTATTTTTTTAGGATCAACTTCTATGCGACACTAATCACTACAACAGAACAACCTTTTGCCTGAGCTTGTAAAACTTACCAAAAGCCACAATGTGGCTGCTGGATTCCAAGTCATTAGTAAAGTGCGGGATTGTGGAAAATTAATTCAGTGTTTTTCAGAATGAAGCAGAAGGCAACCGACAAGCTCTATTCTTGGTTTTCACTTACGTCATATCAAAATTCAGAAGCATTAAACAATAGATTTCGAATCCAAAATGTTTATCGAACTGTAGAGAGTTTAAAACTACACACCTTGGCCAAATTTTGAAGCGCCAAAGCATTTCGTTCAAAAGTTATAGGCGAACAAATATTAGACATTTTTAGTAAGAAATGTATAGAGCGGCCATCTTTGTGCCCCACTCAGGGGCACAAAGATGGCGGCCAAAAATTCAAAGTCTTAATTACACCAAAAATCAAATAAAAAAATATTGTATTTGCTATAAGGTCCTCGGCTTATAGAGCAGTTTTCAATTGAGTGTCGTAAAACCAAAACCAAAGTAATTACTCTGACCAATCACAGCAGCCGTAAACAATACAATGAACCAATCAGAGCTCGAAGCAATTACATGTCGGCGGCGCCAAGCGCGGGAAAACGCGTGCGAGCAAGTCACGATTGGTTTTGGTTTTACTTCTGATTGGTCGAGAAAGTGGCGCGAGATTTTTTAGCCAATCACAAAGCGTAGCAATGCAAAACCAAAGCAATTGTGTAATTACTTTCGACACTCAATTGAAAACTGCTCTATGCACTTATAATGCAAACAATAACTTTCAGCTGATTCAATTTTATTTATTTTCACGGCTTATCTGAAATAGCGTGACGAATTGCGTGACACATTTAAAACCATTGTAAATCGGAAGCAAAACATCGTTAAAACCTGAAACTTTTTGTGAAAGATTAATAACACTTGTATCCACATGCCATGTTAGAAACAGCTTTGTAGGATGTATACTTGAGATTTTTTAATTTTTATGACGTCATGTGAAAACCAAGAATAGTTATTGAATGAGATGTAAATATGAAGGAGGCACAAGTGAATGAATTTTCTGCAACCTCACACCTTGGAATGGACACCGGCTGAGTACCTTAAAGATGGCACAATAACCCGGCCACATAAGAAAAGTACTGAGTTTGAGCTTACCACTGAAGCACAATTTAACAGTCCTTATGGCCCTGAAGGCTTCTCTCTAAGGCAGGCTATCAAGCCAACATCTACAATGTACCTGTTTACCACCATAATATAGATAGTTGATGTCACGTTCATTTCAAGTATCAGGGGTTGGCGTATCATCAACCCCATCCTCTGTTGATTTGTCATCCGCTTGCACTGAAGCTTCACTTATATCATGCTCTGCAGAGGGCCTGTTTTCCGTTGCCAGCATTGATGTTGTGTCTCTGATATCATCTGATGCACCTCCACTATTCAGTGGTTGATTTGATTCAACATTCTGTGAAATGTCCGATAAGTGGTCATGCCCTGATGGAATCTCAATGGACGTAAGTTCAGAATTAGACTTGCTACTTTCCCCTTGATTGTCAATGTCCATCTCCATAGCAACAGATGTGTGCATTACTGCTTCATCACTCTGCTCAAGACCTGAGCATTCTTCTGTCGTATCACTCTGCTTTAAGTCTACCACTGTGTATTTTACATCACTTTCCATAACACTAGCTTTCAAGGTCTGATTGTCAGACATACCTTGAGTGACTTGTTGAGTAACACAATCTTCTGTATCAGTTACTTGATCAGTTTCCATTGATTCTGATGTAATTTCTGTGGATGTTTCCGAGTGGTCTTCTACTTTGTCTCCTTGCTTTGTCAGGATTGTTGAATCATTATCAGCAACATCGTGTTTGCTCTGATCCTGATTTGTTTCCATATTCTCATTACTTGCTACTCCTGTTTGAATGCCTTCACCTTCCTCAGGTGTTGCAGTCTGTTCCACTGGTGTCCCTGTTGTGGCCTCTTCCAACATAGGCACAGGACTCTCAACAATCCTTTCTTGGTCATTCTCCTCCAATTTCACATCCATATTCTCATTTTCTTTTTCCACCCCACTCGCTGCTTCTGTTGTGACACTTCTACTGTCTTCAAACTGCGCAGACTGTTCCACTGGTAACTGAGTCTCACCCATTTGCACCGCAGTCTGTGTCACTGACACAGGATGCCCAGCCAGCATTTCAGGCTCAGGGTCTCTAACCTGTGTTTTAGGCACAGGGATCCCAGTCACCAGTTCAAGCACATGCATTTCTTGAATATTCTCCTCAGTTTTCGAGCCCACTTGTTCAGTGACTATTGACTTTGGAGCATTTGTTTCTTGATTCGCGTTTTTAGACTCCTTTCCTTGATCCTCCACCAATTCATCTTTACCAGTAGTGTCCATAGAACTATCTTTGGCCATCTGAGGGGACCTGGGTCCAGTCAACTGGATTCCAGATGAGGGCGACTAATATATCAAACATTAAAAATCATTTTTCTTTTACAACATGTCCTGTTATTCTGTCACAGTCCAATACGTCACAAGTGGACATCCTTATGGCCAATCACTCAACAGTCCAGTTAAGGCAAAAAGTTTTCAAATACTGGTCTGGGATGTTTAGTGTCTGCCCATTAAAGTGCACATGTCTGTCTGTCTATCTGTCTACAGTGTACAGTCATGTAAGTGAGCTATCAGTTGAAGTGTCCATTTAATGAAGGTTACAAATAATTAATAAAGTATACAATGTATGTATGTATTAAGATGACATCACATATCCCCTTACAGAGTACATGTAAGTATTGATTTACTGTACTTTTTAGAGTCACTAGTCAAGAAGTGTGTTTTAGCCCCAAAAGTGATCTGCACCCAAATTCTCCTTTTCTTACCAATGCAAGATTAATCACACAAGTCACGAGAATTAAGGAAATGATAATCGAAGATGAAAAGTCTTGATATTTAAACAACTTCTCCCAACTAGAATTAGAAAAAATGTATTGAGAAGAGTAAGGAGAACTTGTCTATTGACAGTTGGGTTAATGTTACATTGTAGAGCTCTTATGTACCTGGACATTAGAGAGAGTTCGCCCCTCGCCTGAAAATGCAATTCGAGAATGTAATGTGTCTCTGTGACCAATGGCACCACTGAAGCTAGCTTCACTTGAGAGACTCCTGGCCCTTTCATCTGCAGGCACTTGAGTTGGACGAGAGTGAGCCAGTCGTAATGTTTCATCATCCAATGGCTGAACTTGAATGTGTCTCTGACCAAGACACAGGTCTAAGCGATCCTTCTCAGCATTGTAGGCAAATACCTGGATCATACGAAACAAGGAAAGTATGAAACCAATCGGAAATTAAATAATTCATTTGTGCAAAACAGTGTACTGTATATGTTGCGGTTCAAATTTTTCTTTGGTTTGAAAATTTTCATTTACCAGTTTATTTTTTATTTTCCTTTGTCCTTGATTCTGAATCTGAGACAAAGGAAAACAGAAATCAAACTGGTTTGAACATTTTCAAACCAAAAAAAAAAGAAATCGAACCACGACATATACATGTAAACCCATACACGTATGTGAAAGTACTAAACTTTAACTCAAAAATGGCTTCATTGTTCACTGACCTTGTTAGGGAAGAAAGGCAGGGTACAATGCTGGTTTGGCTGAAGTGGACCCAGATCATTTGCAACTTTGTTGTAATAGAACCCTCCTTTGTCAAACATTTCATAACAATTTTGTGCAGCTTCCCACATGTCGCCTCCAGTCAGAGCACCAAGAGCATTAAAAAGAGCTGACGTCATAGCAGCAGTATTTTGAGCTGTGGAAATATCAACACACATTATAGTTGTCCACAACATTAGCTCTTTGAGGCAGAAGGCATTACCCATTTCGCCTTAAGCTTTCGCTGAGGTGGCAGTGGTGGTTAAGATGATCAACTTTCCTGAAGGCTGATGAAGTTTAAAAGACGGCTTTTGGCATTGTTTTGTTTCATTAGACAAGATGCTATTTTACACACTGCCTCTTACCAGCCCAGGTGTATTTAACCTATTGAAGACCTGGCTTTTTTTTTCAATTTTAGCAATTCTCAAAAACAGTATTCACAGTCTGCACAGTACATTTAAAGTGCAAAAGAGCTCACAAAAACAACTTTTTCTCAGTCTAGAATAACTAGTATGGCTAATTTCTGAATAAAATACACTGGTCAGTTGTGTATCGAAAATTGCCTGAGAAACTGATTTGGAAATCAAAATTGCAAAAAATACACAGACATCTTTGCATAAGGCAATGTAAGTGAAGTAAAAACTATAAAATGCAAATCTTGTTTTGTTTACATAAAATTGATTTTCAACCTATGCAATGAATGAACAAACACATAAAAAAGGACAATTTAAAAATAAATTGTGTTTTGAAAAATTTTATTCAAATATCTGTTAATCTTTAAAAGTGAAACGCATCACATTTGCGGATTGAGGAACTGTCCTCACAAGCAAAATTGGCTGTCAATGGGTTAAAAAAAAGTAGATACTGGAAAACAGAATGATGGGGAGAAAGCACACGCATGTACATACAATGTATAATCCTTGTGAAGGACTACCACCCTCCCCAGGAGAAAGTTTATTGTAGCATTGCTGTCAGATTCAAATCTCGTGTCTTGTACTTTTTAGTCTGTGGATCTGTTTAATTTATACCGTGTGACCATTCAAATGCTTCTTCAGCAGTACTTTTTTAACATTCTGTTGTGCCACAGTCTTTGATTCTGACTGTTCTTGCAAGGCAGTGAAAAGGTTCTTGCTCTAAGTTGCTTCATACTATGAAAACCAAAAATAAGCTGCTATCTTTATATCTTGTAATGCACTTGTAAGCTAAACAAAAATAATATTGAACTTAACATTCGCAATCTTTTGAATTTTTGAAGCTTAAATAAGCAGAGTGAATTTGGGGAGGAAAAGGTCAGAAATAATTTGTAATGCAGTAGAACATTCCACACAACCACCTCATGAATACGACCACCTTTACGGGGAGGGGGGGGCACGAAAAAGTGCTCATTCAGTCATTTTCTTATCTGAAAAACCTTGTTAATCGAACCACCCAGTTAATCCAACCACATTTTTATGGCCTAATGGTGCCACGAAAAGTGTTATTTTGTTTTATTCTGTAATTAATAATTCATTGACAGTTGTACAAACCTTGTCTCTGTTGATCAGTTTTTGCCTCTGCTGCAGACCCACTTGTTTCAGACGAAGTACTCACTTCACTTCCCTGGCCTTTCAGTTCTGACATGACTACATCAGGAGGCTGCTCTTCAGGGATGACAGGCTTCAGATGTTCCACCATCACTCTGTCACCATGCTGCAATGGCACTGGCTCTTCCTCATGTCCCTCATCAGGAGGATGCAGCTCACGGGGTGGAAATCCATACCTGACAATAACAATATACAAAATACAGTCTGTGGAACCTACATTAGGAGACACCACCAAGAACAGGAGAAGTGTCCCCTTAATTGAGGTGTCCCTTTAGTAGAAGTGATAATTACAAAGACTATATATAAGCATTTTTCTGGTTGGGACCAGAAGAAGTGTCCCCCTTAATTGAGGTGTCCCTTTAGTAGAAGTGATAATTACAAACTAAGACCATATATAAGCATTTTTCTGGCTGGGACCAGAAGAAGTGTCCCCTTAATTGAGGTGTCCCTTTAGTAGAAGTGATAATTACAAAGACTATATATAAACATTTTTCTGGCTGGGACCAGAAGAAGTGTCCTCTTAATTGAGGTGTCCCTTAAGCAGAAGTGATAATTACAAAGACTATATATCAGCATTTTGCTGGCTGGGACCAGGAGAAGTGTCTTCTTAATTGAGGTGTCCCTTTAGTAGAAGTGATAATAACAAAGATTATATGAGCATTTTGCCGGCTGGGACCAGGAGAAGTGTGCTCTTAATGTAGGTGTCCCCTTAATAGAAGTGTCCTCTTAATGGAGGTGTCCCCTTAATAGAAGTGTCCTCTTAATGGAGGTGTCCCCTTAATGGAGGTGTCCCTTAATGGAGGTGTCCCCTTAATAGAAGTGTCCCCCTAATGGAGGTGTCCCCTTAATAGAAGTGTCCCTTAATGGAAGTGTCCCCTTAATAGAAGTGTCCTCTTAATGGAGGTGTCCCCTTAATAGAAGTGTCCCTTAATGGAGGTGTCCCCTTAATAGAAGTGTCCCTTAATGGAGGTGTCCCCTTAAATAGACGTGTCCCTTAATGGAGGTGTCCCCTTAATAGAAGTGTCCCTTAATGGAGGTGTCCCCTTAATAGAAGTGTCCCTTAATGGAGGTGTCCCCTTAATGGAGGTGCCCCCTTAATAGAAGTGTCCCCTTAATAGAAGTGTCCCCTTAATGGAGGTGTCCCCTTAATGGAGGTGCCCCCTTAATAGAAGTGTCCCCTTAATGGAGGTGTCCTCTTAATGGAGATGCCCCCTTAATGGAGGTGTCCCTTAATGGAGATGTCCCCTTAATAGAAGTGTCCCCTTAATGGAGGTGTCCCCTTAATAGAAGTGTCCCTTAATTGAGGTGTCCCTTTAGTAGAAGTGATAATTACAAACTAAGACCATATATAAGCATTTTTCTGGCTGGGACCAGAAGAAGTGTCCCCTTAATTGAGGTGTCCCTTTAGTAGAAGTGATAATTACAAAGACTATATATAAACATTTTTCTGGCTGGGACCAGAAGAAGTGTCCTCTTAATTGAGGTGTCCCTTAAGCAGAAGTGATAATTACAAAGACTATATATCAGCATTTTGCTGGCTGGGACCAGGAGAAGTGTCTTCTTAATTAGGTGTCCCTTTAGTAGAAGTGATAATAACAAAGACTATATGAGCATTTTGCCGGCTGGGTCCAGGAGAAGTGTGCTCTTAATGTAGGTGTCCCCTTAATAGAAGTGTCCTCTTAATGGAGGTGTCCCCTTAATAGAAGTGTCCTCTTAATGGAGGTGTCCCCTTAATGGAGGTGTCCCTTAATGGAGGTGTCCCCTTAATAGAAGTGTCCCCTTAATGGAGGTGTCCCCTTAATAGAAGTGTCCCTTAATGGAGGTGTCCCCTTAAATAGACGTGTCCCTTAATGGAGGTGTCCCCTTAATAGAAGTGTCCCTTAATGGAGATGTCCCCTTAATAGAAGTGTCCCTTAATGGAGGTGTCCCCTTAATGGAGGTGCCCCCTTAATAGAAGTGTCCCCTTAATAGAAGTGTCCCCTTAATGGAGGTGTCCCCTTAATAGAAGTGTCCCTTAATTGAGGTGTCCCTTTAGTAGAAGTGATAATTACAAACTAAGACCATATATAAGCATTTTTCTGGCTGGGACCAGAAGAAGTGTCCCCTTAATTGAGGTGTCCCTTTAGTAGAAGTGATAATTACAAAGACTATATATAAACATTTTTCTGGCTGGGACCAGAAGAAGTGTCCTCTTAATTGAGGTGTCCCTTAAGCAGAAGTGATAATTACAAAGACTATATATCAGCATTTTGCTGGCTGGGACCAGGAGAAGTGTCTTCTTAATTAGGTGTCCCTTTAGTAGAAGTGATAATAACAAAGATTATATGAGCATTTTGCCGGCTGGGACCAGGAGAAGTGTGCTCTTAATGTAGGTGTCCCCTTAATAGAAGTGTCCTCTTAATGGAGGTGTCCCCTTAATAGAAGTGTCCTCTTAATGGAGGTGTCCCCTTAATGGAGGTGTCCCTTAATGGAGGTGTCCCCTTTATAGAAGTGTCCCCTTAATGGAGGTGTCCCCTTAATAGAAGTGTCCCTTAATGGAGGTGTCCCCTTAATAGAAGTGTCCCCTTAATGGAGGTGTCCCCTTAATAGAAGTGTCCCTTAATGGAGGTGTCCCCTTAATAGAAGTGTCCTCTTAATGGAGGTGTCCCCTTAAATAGACGTGTCCCTTAATGGAGGCGTCCCCTTAATAGAAGTGTCCCTTAATGGAGGTGTCCCCTTAATGGAGGTGCCCCCTTAATAGAAGTATCCCCTTAATAGAAGTGTCCCCTTAATGGAGGTGTCCCCTTAATGGAGATGCCCCCTTAATGGAGGTGTCCCTTAATGGAGGTGTCCCCTTAATAGAAGTGTCCCCTTAATGGACGTGTCCTCTTAATAGAAGTGTCCCTTAATGGAGGTGTCCCCTTAATAGAAGTGTCCCTTAATGAAGGTGTCCCCTTAATAGAAGTGTCCCTTAATGGAGGTGTCCCCTTAATAGAAGTGTCCCTTAATGGAGGTGTCCCCTTAATGGAGGTGCCCCCTTAATAGAAGTGTCCCCTTAATGGAGGTGTCCCCTTAATGGAGATGCCCCCTTAATGGAGGTGTCCCTTAATGGAGGTGTCCCCTTAATAGAACTGTCCCCTTAATAGAAGTGTCCCCTTAATGGAGGTGTCCCCTTAATGGAGGTGCCCCCTTAATAGAAGTGTCCCCTTAATGGAGGTGTCCCCTTAATGGAGATGCCCCCTTAATGGAGGTGTCCCTTAATGGAGGTGTCCCCTTAATAGAAGTGTCCCCTTAATGGAGGTGTCCCCTTAATAGAAGTGTCCCTTAATTGAGGTGTCCCTTTAGTAGAAGTGATAATTACAAACTAAGACCATATATAAGCATTTTTCTGGCTGGGACCAGAAGAAATGTCCCCTTAATTGAGGTGTCCCTTTAGTAGAAGTGATAATTACAAAGACTATATATAAACATTTTTCTGGCTGGGACCAGAAGAAGTGTCCTCTTAATTGAGGTGTCCCTTAAGCAGAAGTGATAATTACAAAGACTATATATCAGCATTTTGCTGGCTGGGACCAGGAGAAGTGTCTTCTTAATTAGGTGTCCCTTTAGTAGAAGTGATAATAACAAAGATTATATGAGCATTTTGCCGGCTGGGACCAGGAGAAGTGTGCTCTTAATGTAGGTGTCCCCTTAATAGAAGTGTCCTCTTAATGGAGGTGTCCCCTTAATAGAAGTGTCCTCTTAATGGAGGTGTCCCCTTAATGGAGGTGTCCCTTAATGGAGGTGTCCCCTTTATAGAAGTGTCCCCTTAATGGAGGTGTCCCCTTAATAGAAGTGTCCCTTAATGGAGGTGTCCCCTTAATAGAAGTGTCCCCTTAATGGAGGTGTCCCCTTAATAGAAGTGTCCCTTAATGGAGGTGTCCCCTTAATAGAAGTGTCCTCTTAATGGAGGTGTCCCCTTAAATAGACGTGTCCCTTAATGGAGGCGTCCCCTTAATAGAAGTGTCCCTTAATGGAGGTGTCCCCTTAATGGAGGTGCCCCCTTAATAGAAGTATCCCCTTAATAGAAGTGTCCCCTTAATGGAGGTGTCCCCTTAATGGAGATGCCCCCTTAATGGAGGTGTCCCTTAATGGAGGTGTCCCCTTAATAGAAGTGTCCCCTTAATGGACGTGTCCTCTTAATAGAAGTGTCCCTTAATGGAGGTGTCCCCTTAATAGAAGTGTCCCTTAATGAAGGTGTCCCCTTAATAGAAGTGTCCCTTAATGGAGGTGTCCCCTTAATAGAAGTGTCCCTTAATGGAGGTGTCCCCTTAATGGAGGTGCCCCCTTAATAGAAGTGTCCTCTTAATGGAGGTGTCCCCTTAATGGAGATGCCCCCTTAATGGAGGTGTCCCTTAATGGAGGTGTCCCCTTAATAGAAGTGTCCCCTTAATGGAGGTGTCCCCTTAATGGAGGTGTCCCCTTAATAGAAGTGCCCCTTAATGGAGGTGTCCCTTAATGGAGGTGTCCCCTTAATAGAAGTGTCCCCTTAATGGAGGTGTCCCCTTAATAGAAGTGTCCCTTAATGGAGGTGTCCCCTTAATAGATGTGTCCTCTTAATGGAGGTGTCCCCTTAATAGAAGTGTCCCTTAATGGAGGTGTCCCCTTAATAGAAGTGTCCCTTAATGGAGGTGTCCCCTTAAATAGAAGTGTCCTTTAATGGAGGTGTCCCCTTAATAGAAGTGTCCCTTAATGGAGGTGTCCCCTTAATGGAGGTGCCCCCTTAATAGAAGTGCCCCCTTAATAGAAGTGTCCCCTTAATGGAGGTGTCCCCTTAATGGAGGTGCCCCCTTAATAGAAGTGTCCCCTTAATAGAAGTGTCCCCTTAATGGAGGTGTCCCCTTAATGGAGGTGTCCCCTTAATAGAAGTGCCCCTTAATGGAGGTGTCCCCTTAATAGAAGTGTCCCTTAATGGAGGTGTCCTCTTAATAGAAGTGTCCCTTAATGAAGGTGTCCCCTTAATAGAAGTGTCCCTTAATGGAGGTGTCCCCTTAATAGAAGTGTCCCTTAATGGAGGTGTCCCCTTAATGGAGGTGCCCCCTTAATAGAAGTGTCCTCTTAATGGAGGTGTCCCCTTAATGGAGATGCCCCCTTAATGGAGGTGTCCCTTAATGGAGGTGTCCCCTTAATAGAAGTGTCCCCTTAATGGAGGTGTCCCCTTAATAGAAGTGTCCCTTAATGGAGGTGTCCCCTTAATAGAAGTGTCCCTTAATGGAGGTGTCCCCTTAATAGAAGTGTCCCCTTAATGGAGGTGTCCCCTTAATAGAAGTGTCCCCTTAATGGAGGTGTCCTCTTAATGGAGGTGTCCCCTTAATAGAAGTGCCCCTTAATGGAGGTGTCCCCTTAACAGAAGTGTCCCTTAATGGAGGTGTCCCCTTAATAGAAGTGTCCCTTAATGGAGGTGTCCCCTTAATAGAAGTGTCCCCTTAATGGAGGTGTCCCCTTAATGGTGGTGTCCCCTTAATGAAGGTGTCCCCTTAATAGAAGTGTCCCCTTAATAGAGGTGTCCCCTTAATGGAGGTGTCCCCTTAATAGAGGTGTCCCCTTAATGGAGGTGTCCCCTTAATAGAAGTGCCCCTTAATGGAGGTGTCCCCTTAATAGAAGTGTCCCTTAATGGAGGTGTCCCCTTAATAGAAGTGTCCCTTAATGGAGGTGTCCCCTTAATGGTGGTGTCCCCTTAATGAAGGTGTCCCCTTAATGGAGGTGTCCCCTTAATGGAGGTGTCCCCTTAATGGAGGTGTCCCCTTAATAGAAGTGTCCCCTTAATGGAGGTGTCCCCTTAATGGAGGTGTCCCCTTAATAGAAGTGCCCCTTAATGGAGGTGTCCCCTTAATAGAAGTGCCCCTTAATGGAGGTGTCTCCTTAATAGAAGTGTCCGTTAATGGAGGTGTCCCCTTAATAGAGGTGTCCCCGTAATGGAGGTGTCCCCTTAATAGAAGTGTTCCTTAATGGAGGTGTCCCAAAGTAGAGGTTCCACTGTAATAAACGTCTGTCATCTCAGTACATGTAAATTATACATGAAATATTTTACTTCCATTTCGGGGGTTTTAGGACAGACATCTACATGTACGTGATCCTGACATAAGAGAAAATATGGTCAAAACTATTGTACTCTGACAGGACCCATCATTTTACAAAAGACTGGTGGACTCTATATGTACCCTGCTCTCCCACCTACAATGTAATTAGGAGTAGTGGTCAACTTTTTTCCCAAAAGAAAAAGAAAAGAAAATGATTATTAATTATCGAGGTTGTAATTTGCATTTCAGCTTGTGCTATAGGATCAAGCCTGATACTTTCACTGTGCAATTCACCTCTATGCCTGTGTTTGCAATTCCCTTGAAAACAAGGAATCTGAAATAAAAACTTACTGCGGTAACCATTAATTATGTGTTAATTCAGGTATGTAAATAAACACAGCCACACCTAAAATCAAGTTGTTGACTTTTTTCAAGCATTACTCCAACAAAATTTGCATGGATTTTCACAAGAGTGAGCATTAATTAATCATTTACACTACACAAGAAAAGCCATATTATGGTATTAAATTCGCTAGCAGACACATGCGAGAATCCACGCTTTCGTATTCATGAGATGACTCTTACAGCCCTTTGATTTTTCACTTTGTGTTTAATTTACCTGATTCTTAGTTCTGCAGAAGGAATATCAAGCTCTTTTTCAATCAGGTCCTGAAGCTGTTTAAATGTGGTATTCACAGCAAGTGTTATCATGCACTGTTTTCCATCTGACGTAGACAAGCGCACTTTTTTGTCTGTTCGCTTTACAGTTAGCTGTGCAGACGAGACTTGCTTGTCGTCATGTTTACCAGGACTTGTTTGAGGGCTAGTTGGTTGGGGTTTGACAACTGGCTGTGTTTTAAAAACAACAACAACTGAGAGGCTGAAAGCAAAACTATGGTAGATGTACAATGTACAGGCTGTATGTGATGTTAATGTTGTAATCCAAATTGCCTAAAATCAGCTCTATTTTGGCACAGAGAATGGTTATCATGATGTACAGTGTAAGAAGCCTTTTCCTAAAAACTGAACCAAGTCAAGCAAAGCATTATTTTACTGATTCTTTTAAATATTTATTGTTGGTTTGACTGAAGCAAAAGAAATCAATCAGCCATCTGCTCCTCTTTTGTATTTTTTTATTGTATACGATTTAAGTTGCTTGAGCTTTTAGGAAAAATAAATTAACTAATTCTTGGTATTTTGCTCTAAAAATAAATAGCCAGGCATTCAAAATGCATGTGGAAGAAAACATTTCTTTAAATACACTGTATCAAAGTACAGTGATACATGTATGTACTGTACAGTAAATGGCACCAATTACTTCCTGTTTCCTCTTTTCACAATGAAATACAGTACTCTGTTCCTTTCTGTTCTCAATTCTTCATTTTTTTTCTCGAAATGGGGGGGGGGGGGGGGGGGGGGGGTCCAAAACCCCTGGAAGCCTCCCCTGGGTATGTCCTAGGTATGTCCTCACTCACCTTGCACTCTACTAGGATTGGATACAGATATACACCTACTTCTGTAGTACAGATCATACCTGTTGTTTTGGTATTTTAGCTTCTTTGTCCACTGTTTTCTTCACTCCTTCTCCACTCCTTCTCTTTTGCATGATAGCAGCATGGTGCTCAGTCCTGGTCTTCAACACTCTTTCAGCTTCACTCATGGTAAGCTCTTCTTTGTGCAGAGTTTTCTTCTTTTCTCCTGTCAGTATAATCTTGCTCGGCATAAAGGGGCTGGCAGCATTAGGGTCCTGATCAGCATTGGTTACATGTGTGCTTTGAGTAACAAAGTCAGGCCGTGCTCCTGTGAACGGATTAGTTACAGAGATATCCCTTGTAGTTCATACATGTAATTCATTCTTGAACTCATTAATAATTCACGAAGAGAAAAAAAAAAGAATTCACTACCATAGACCACTTTCATAATGGCGGCCGATTTATTTATTCTTTTATTTGTATGTTAATTAGCCTCACTGGCCTCATTTTAGAGTAAAAATTCTTTTGAATTTTGCACATGTTACCGAGGCCAGTGAGGCTAATTAACATACATATAAAAGAATAAATAAATCGGCCGCCATTATGAAAGTGGTCTATGAAGGCATATTATGATTTGGTGAAATTTATCTTTAAATTTCTACAAGAATTATTAATGATTTGAGAAGCTACATGTACACTGTATATCAAACACTCAAAAGAGATATCCAAACACCTTAAAGTCAGTTAAAAAAAAACTTGGTTGCACCTTGCTTTGTCAACCCAGTTCTTGGTGAAGAAACACTGATGAAACATCCTTCCTGAGGATGTTTGATAGATTACCTCACACTATTCATATACATGTATGCAACTCAAAGGAAACTGTTCAAAAGCACAGTATACAGGACAAAAAATGAGACAAGTTAAGAATTCAGGGGGATTCACGAGTGTACATGTACATGTAGGTTGTTCTCAACTTCAATTCAATGCCACCCGCTTTTAATAAGATACAAGAATGTTATGTTGAGCATGTGCTCAGTTTGCCTTGTTTGCAGGATATCTTAAGGGTATTGTATATATATGTTGTGGTTTAATTTTTGTTTTGGTTTGAAAATTTTCAAACCAGTTTAATTTTTATTTTCCTTTGTCTGAGATTCATTATCATAATCTGGGACAAAGGAAAATGAAAATCAAACTGGTTTGAAAACTTTTAAACCAAAGAAAAAATTGAACCACAACATATACAGGAATGTCTTCACCACACAACATCAATTAAAATACAAGATGATACTCAATTTAATCCTTTTGTTTGCATTCGGATGAATTAATATGATTAGAATAGGCCCACACAGATGTGGTCAGCAGGCTATCCTTTAAGTCTTGGGTGGCCTGTGGTAGTATTCTGTCACAGAACAAGATGGCTAATATTACATTTTTGGTGTTTGGATCATGGATTTTGGTCAAGATTTCAGTATTTTACGGACTTTTACGGCAAGCAAATGTTCTAAATGGCGTCCGTATTGGTGGAACTTCCAGCTTCTTTGATATTTTTTTAGCCTTTTGGCAGAGGACAGACATATTTAGGGACAAATATGAACTACGAACTACAAGGCTCGCAATCATAACATGCAGATACGCAAGTCTCTGATTTTCTATTTCTAGAGGACATACGCTTAGTTTTATAGCTTTGATAAGTATTTTGAACAAGTACTGTCATTTTACAAAGAAACATATGGAAATGGGGCCATTTTGTATAGAAATGTTTAAGGTTTTGTTGTTATTTTGTAGGTTTGACACAAATTGTTCAGCTTGTTTGGTAATGAAATGAAGCTTAATTTTGCGACAGTGGTTTACAATTTTACTCAAACTCAAATTTACGATTCTGTTATATAGCTGTAAAGGTTGACCAGCTGCAATTGTGAGACAAAATATTGTCATGATATCACTAAGCTTTAAAAAATACACATGCGTGGAATAAAATTATTTTATTCATCAAGGTAAAATGCAAATGTATTCTATTGGATAGTTGTGATTATTATAATGTATAAGGTTTTTCAAATTTCTTTTAGTTGTTGTATGTAGTAGCCCACGGCTCACTGGAAGACTATTTTTGTAATGAATGTGATCCTGTGTTTTTATGACTAGAGGATTAATAGGCGGTTTCTACTTCCCAGAATTTGCTAACGAAAGGGTTAATAATTGACCACTGAAAATTTGGACACAATGCATCTTGATAAAGCTGTGAAAACATCTTTCAAGCATTATCTGGAGCAGGTAATTTTCAAATTGAATGAAAATCAAAATCTGGAATCAAGGATTTGTGAATTGAATCGAACAGTCATAATCGCAAATAATCGAGAATTTGACTAACTGTTGCACCACTATGTCCACAACACTGCAAATCTTTCTCTCTACTCTAATGTCTTTCCTCTTTAACTTACAGCTAGACAAATTACATATTATTAATCACTCTACCAACTGACATTGAAATATACATGTCAACAACATGTCAAACAAACCTTTGTTTTCTCCTTCTCTCTTTGCTGTTTGCCGTAAAATGATATCCACTACTTTCTGAACCAGTCTCTCACTGCCAAATTCCCCAGGAAAGTGTTTCTGCACAAGTTTTGCAGCGACATCATAGACATTAGAATTGAGAGATGGATCCTGTTCATACTGGAACCAGTACACTGTCTCCGAGACAGTTTTGCCACCCCATTCCAAGTTAATTGGGAAACTAATAAAACAAGAAAAATAATGATAAATAAAGAAAGATTGTAAATGTTAAGCTTGGTAATGAAATAATAATAATAACAATAATAATAATAATAATAATAATAATACATTTATATAGCGTCTTTTCCCAGTGGTCCAAAAACGCTTCACAGAAGGGAAATTATAATTAAAAACTACAAATTGCCTAACTATGTCTTAATAAAAATAAAATATAATTCATAAAAAATATAATAACAATGAAAATTCAATGATCCATGTAAGCCTGTAAAAATAAATGTTTCCATTTCCTCAAATGAGACAGATTGCTGACATTGCTCATCCTAGCAGTACGCATGTCATACATGAACCAAATATATGGCTTAGCTTGCCACGAGACTCATACAGTGTAGCTCAGTGGTTAGAGCATCAGACCGGTGTGTGGAAGGCCATACATGTAGGTTAAACTCCTGTCAGGGGCTCAGATACATCTTTCTCATTTCATTATCGAAATTAACATTAATTTTACCATCTTTCTTTATTTATCACCTCACATGATGCTTTCAACATTGCTGATCCTAGCAGTTCGCAGGACGCATGTCATATATGAACCAGGGGCGGATCTAGGGGGAGGGTGCAGGGGGTGCGCACCCCCCCTGAGATGACCTAGTCTGCGTTGTTCGCTTTTAAAATTTGTTTACGTCACCCTTCAGTTACGTCATTCCTTAGAGGTGCACCCCCTCCTAAGAAAAATTCTGGATCCGCCCCTGTGAACCTAGTAATAGCCTAGCAGGCCACAAGTCTCTCATAGCTAAGTGGTTAGAGCATCCGACCAGTGCCTGTTTGACTCATGTGGGGAACTCAGATTTTTTTCTTTGTCCTAAGCTCAGGACATGAAGAACATTACATTTTTCTCAAGAAAAATAATTATACTGGAAAAGATAGAAAAAATTGTAAATACATGTAACATTAACTTCCAAATCACTGTTCACCTACCTTTCTGGCATGTTTTCATATTCTCGCCCATTCCAGTAATGTTTAAATCCACACCCACAGCGACTTCTGCCTTCAACAGGTGTTGTCGTTCTATCACCATTTGTATACACTGCACTACCATCAGACTTGGCACGGCGGAGAGGACCATGACAAAGATGACATTCAAGCAAGGTCACATTCTATAAAACAGCAAGAGTTTAGTGACTGATTATTTTCACATTGTTGAATGTAAAGCATTGTTTATGACACCATATTGAACTTATGACAGTGTATACCGTACGCATGGGAAATATATAAAATTGGCTCCTTTGGCTGCTACACACTTTTTCCTTTGTTACATATGTATGTTTAATTCAATGTATAGTTAGCTCTGTTCTTACTTTTTTTTTTTTTCCTCATTGTTGGTGTATTGTATTGTTGTTTGTTGTTATTGTAATTGAATAAGTGTGAATAAATAAACTCGAACTTTGACCTGTCAGATCTGAAATTTTCTGCTAGGAAATATAGTGCAGCATATTTTGTTACAGTAGCTTACAACTGTAGCTTTAAAAGTTAAGCTACACTGTACATGTACAAAATGAAGATCAGTTAAATTTGAGACTGTAAATCAAAATAACCTCAGACATCATTGTTTTTTTTTTTTAAAAGTACAACTTGATTAGTTCTAGTACATGTATAAATCTACGGCAATTGTTCCTGAGTAAAAATTAATATGGATAAATTTTAATTATTTGGGTCTAAAATGAACTTGTTACACTCTGGTTTACCACCTTAAGAATTTCCACTAAAAAACATTGATTACTTTATTTTGTTGAACAGCAAATGTTACATGTAAATGATATCAACCATTGGTCTTATTCTGTAAAGCCAAGATACTTTCTGATTGAACTGCCATTTTATTAATGAAATAAACACATTAAATGAATATTTTGATTAAATTTTAGTGGATATTCTCAGTACCTTGTGTTTCACGGCAACCAATGTGTTTCTCTCAGCATCAAAAACACAAACCAGATCGTAAGCTGGAAATGAATAACTGAGTCCTTCTGCAAGTGGGCCATGACTTTGAACAGCAATGTTGTACAGATCTCCACCTGGTTGAAGCGTTTCAGATGAAAAATCTACATGAAGCTCAGACAATGCATTGCATGAAAGGCATCTGTAGAGCCGGCCATCAGCAACAGCCGATTTTGCTGCTTTTGTTACTGTTTCAGGTTCAACGCCAACCATTCCAGATGGCTTGTATACAAACTGGTGAACTTCAGTAACCAGCTGTGCTGCAATGCTGTATTTCTTCATGAAAAGGTCATCCATGGCTTTAACCAATCTTTGCAGGTATTTTTCTTGGAGGCAGCGCTCTCCACCAATAAAACAGTGACCTTGAGAATCAAATTCAACATACTGCTTAACAACTTCGTTTGGTATCCCCCATGCTTTGGGAATCAACCATTGTGGCAGCTTAGGTAACGGTTTCCCTTTGACTCCAACAAGGGGAATGAAATGGTTTCGCCCTGAACTACTCCAGGCTACCGTCAAAGGTTTATTGAGAATATTGTCTCTTTTGCATTTGTCTACTGGGACCAACGCCGGTAGAAATATACCGGTGTAATCGCCACTACACTGCATTCCTGATACATTGTCTAATAGAATTATAGGTCTGTGAAGCACATTTGCAAGGCCAAAAAGATGGATATTTCTCAACCCAAGCCCCTCCCCGTCGGGAGGTTGAAAATAAGGGTCAGCTTCGGAAATGATATCTCTCCATTCGTCGTCATGAATGAAATCTCTGAACAACCCTTTATACTTGTGCAACTCAGTTTTCAAATGGTTCTTGAGGTTTGCTCTGAGAGCATGCCAGAAGATTTCTCGTCCCACGAGCGCGCGCGAAATGGCGTGAACAAGACAATGGCCATCTCCGTCAACATGCACGGGGACAAGTCTTTCTTCGTTGTCGTTAACAAGTTTTATCGCTTCAAGTGTATTTTTAAGATACATTAGCGAGCCCGTTCTGTCTCTTCCATATCCAGCAGTTTCTATGTGTTCTGACTCGATTTGAAAGGCACGGTCACCCAAAAGAGCACAGTCGAAAACCTCTCCTTGGCCCATTTCGCTCAAAAGTTTGCCTTCTCCAGTCCGTTTATCCATGCCATAATGCGTTAAAAGCGGCGATAACAGTTTACAGTGATAATTTGAATATCCTTTGACCTTAACAAGATCTGGCGTGGTCTTGGAAGAAGTGTGACCAAGCAAAACAGAACGAAGAAGACTACGCAAAGCGACATCAGGATCTTGAATGTCTTCTACGTTAAGGAGGCTGTCTTTCGCATGGTGTTGACCGCAGCCCGTGCATTCAACACTCGACGAGGCATAAGATGGAAAATAAAGCTTCGTGTGGCATTCGGCGTCCGGGCAAATTCCACTGTAAACCCTCAGTCCTCGCCACATCGTGGGCAGAAATTGTACAATGACAACAGACAAACTGGTGTTTGCTTCCGTTTTCAGTTCATTTTTCATATTGCCTTGCGCATGGCACGAGTGAGACTGGTGTCAAGTCGTTGAATTGACCAAGAGAGGGGGGAGGGCAGAAAGTTGTGTGGGAGGGAGGGGAGGCTCAGGGAAGCTTTTCTTGCAAAACAAAAACCGTAAATCCTCGCCCATCGAATTTATAGTACCTCCCCTCGAAGAAGCGCCCCTTTCGAATAAGCGCCCCCTTATATCAGCCATATTTTAAAATAAGCGCCTCCCATCCCCTCCCATCGAGTAAACGCCCACTCCCTTTTTTTGAGACAACAAACTGTTGAGTAGAGTAGTGTTGATATAAAACTTAAAACTAAATGCAAGGCTGATCGGAAAGCTATAAAGGGTATTTTATTGCCCAATATTTCGGTTAGGCAAAACTAACCTTCATCTGGGGCTGCAAGGAACTAAGTAAAAATGGAATAAAACGGTTACAAGATATAAAATGATTCAAATGAAAAGATTAAATACGATTGACTACTATAAAAATAGAAATAGATTTTAAAGTTTCATCGCGCCTGTTCATCCCATAGGGTTCAAGATTCTTGCCCTTGGAAATTAAAAATGCTTCTCTGGCCTTACGAATGGCGTCTCTGTTTGAGTTAAGTCAATGATTGATCTCTTCAAGGAAGAACAAACCATAATAAGTTTTTCTGCGATTTTTCCACGACTCTTGGGAGGAACTTGAAAAAATTGGCCAATTGTAACCGTTTTTCTATTTTACTTAAAGGTCGGCACACACGAGGAGACCAATCCCAGGGACCGGTCGCAGGGACTGGTCCCCTGTCGGAGTTTACACGATGGGATGAGTCGCGGGGACCAGTCCCTTGAAGGGTTTACACGCTGGGACCTGTTTCACAACAAGATAGCAGCATTTATGACGATTTTAAAAAAAGAACATTGCTTTATGGAGATGGAAAAAGAGCAATTTTCAACAGAGACACCAAATTTACTAAATTAACCGATGAAAGTGTATCAGTCAGCTCTGAGCGTTACTGAACAAACTGTGTTCACCATGGAGTGCTGACATTGTTCGTAATCTCCTATTTCGACCATATTTCGATAAAGGTTTTTCTTTAGGTGTTGTATATTGCTGCATAGAACCTGAAAAAAAAAACAACAACACTTTCACGTCCCTCAGCCGCCATCTTGAAACGGAGAACGTACAGAATTATGGGAGCTTAAAATGCTGATCAGCGATTGGTTCATTTTCATTTCGTCGCAGGGACCAGTCCCACGAACTGTTCACACGAAGGGATCAAGCAAAATTTGAGGGGACCAGTCCCTGGGACTGGTCCCACGAATTCAGACCAGTTTGAATTTGTGGGACCAGTTGCGGGGACCAAAATTCAGTCCCTGCGACTAGATTTTTGCCGAAAATTAGCAGTTCACATGGAGGGATTTGGTCCCCGGGACTAGTCGCAGGGACTGGTCGCAGGGACTAGTCCCCTCGTGTGTCCCGACCTTAACTCAATTTGCAGCCCCTGATGAAGGATGATTTTGCCTAACCGAAATATTGGGCAATAAAATACCCTTTATATCTGTCCGATCAGCCTTGTGTTTAGTTTTAAGTTTTATTCCATACTGCTGATCCTGATCTACACCAAGATCCTGCTTCACTTCACCGTGCTGTTTGTCCAAGTGGTCCTTGCTTTATTTGAGAGTTACCTAGTGTTGATATGTTTAATTGCGTGCAAAAGGCAAAAATATTTGACTGCTCATCGCTTTCAGTTCAGAACATTTTTGTTTCTTATAATTTTTCGGTTTGCTTCCGTCAGCGCATCGAAAAAGAAACTACAGGTATAATGAAATTTCTTTATGACTTTGACTGTACAGTTATTTATTGCATCTAGTAAATAAAAATTATATAATAAAAAGAGGGGGTCACCTGATGCCTGTTTTCACGTAGCCTGTGAACCGGGCTCCTTGGGTTAAAAGCGTAGACTTGTCCAACACCCCCCCCCCCCCCCCCCCCCCCCCACATGCAGGCTGGTTTTCACGTTATAGGGCTGTAGTATATCGTGAACTACTTTGCCAGTTTGCGACGGCAATAATGAAAATCCTTCCCTTGAGCAAGAGGCAACCTGATTATTTCAAGGAAATTTATTAGCAAAGAAATATTCTTATTATTCTTATGACAGAATAATGATACAGTGATACGCCTTAACGTTGCCAAAAGATAAACAATAAATAAAATAATTAAATAAGGCAATTTCAGCATCTGCACGCTCTCAGTGGAACGCCAAAAATAGATTGTAATAGTGATTCCATGACACAATTTCAAAATCGAATAATGAAAAAGTCTTCAAATTTGGTTTCATCATGGATAGTAGCATTTTCTTCAAATACATGGAATAGAAAAGATAGGTCACCGTACTCATTTAGGAGAAAACACTTATCAATTTAGCGAAGTTATATCCACAATTTGAGGGTCCACAATTCGTAGTCCTCTCAGTTGGGAATGCGTGCGCGTTCATGCACGCGCAAATGACGCAAGGAAAGAGAACGAAAAGAACTAAGAAATGGCCAAAAGTCTGGAAAGTAGAGTAAGGTATATGGTAACAGCACAATATGTGCGGGAAATTTGACAGCGGCCGCCCATTTCCCGTGTTCGGGATTTTGTTTCACTTTTCACTCGACTTATCGTGACATAAATATCAACCAGTGTGATGGCCCATCCAGGCAAACAAACTGTCAATCATTTGTAATCAGGATAACCGTTTGAGAAAAACGAAGCTAACTGCAAGTTCAAAGTTCAAGTTTTCAAACTCGAAATCATTAATCATACATATTTGTTGAGTTTGTTATTATTTAGATGGACAGTGATCAAGTTGCGCCCATTTTTTACCACTCAAATCGATCCATGCAATCGTTTCTTTCTTTCTTTCTTTCTTTCTTTCTTTCTTTCTTTCTTTCTTTCTTTCTTTCTTTCTTTCTTTCTTCCTTCTCTTACAATCTTATCATGTTTCTCATAAAGGCATTTGATACTGTTCAAACCTTAATATTCTATTAGATAAACTTGAACACTATCGGGTAAGAGGACAGTAAACAAATAGTGAACTACAGATCACTTATATTTGCGGAATAGTTCACTTATCAGTTGTGGGCTACCCACAAGGTTAAGGTGTAGGTATATTGGTATATTGATATATAAAAAATATCACTGGAAAGTTCAATCTTTTCAGTATCGTTTTTGGTGTTTGTTGATAGAGCGGTTTTACTTGAGTGTCGTAAAACCAAAACAAGTAATTACTCTGACCAAGCACAACAGACACATACAATCAGAAACCCATTAGTGGGTTGAAATGTGTAACGCGCATTCACAGCTTCCGAATATTCATTTTTTGTTTAGTACCATATTTGGAAACCCCTCGGTCCCTCGAGATTGGAAGCAAGTTGTTCTAGCGAATTGATTGGTTAATATGTTTATCTTGATTTTCCAAATATAACTGTAACAACTTCTTAGCAAGTTAAATAATCGGAAGCTTGTTTTGAAGCGTGCAAGAGACAGTTGCACGTTTCAACCCACTTATGGGTTTCTGATACCAATCACAACAGAGACATACAATCCAATGAACCAATCACAACAGAGACATACAATCCAATGAACCAATCACAACAGAGACAGACAATCCAATGAACCAATCACAACAGAGACAGACAATCCAATGAACCAATCACAACAGAGACAGACAATCCACTGAACCAATCACAACAGAGACATACAATCCAATGAACCAATCACAACAGAGACAGACAATCCAATGAACCAATCACAACAGAGACAGACAATCCAATGAACCAATCACAACAGAGACAGACAATCCAATGAACCAATCACAACAGAGACAGACAATCCACTGAACCAATCACAACAGAGACATACAATCCAATGAACCAATCACAACAGAGACAGACAATCCAATGAACCAATCACAACAGAGACAGACAATCCACTGAACCAATCACAACAGAGACATACAATCCAATGAACCAATCACAACAGAGACAGACAATCCACTGAACCAATCACAACAGAGACATACAATCCAATGAACCAATTACAACAGAGACATACAATCCAATAAACCAATTACAACAGAGACATACAATCCAATGAACCAATCACAACAGAGACAGACAATCCACTGAACCAATCACAACAGAGACATACAATCCAATGAACCAATCACAACAGAGACAGACAATCCAATGAACCAATCACAACAGAGACAGACAATCCAATGAACCAATCACAACAGAGACAGACAATCCAATGAACCAATCACAACAGAGACAGACAATCCAATGAACCAATCACAACAGAGACAGACAATCCAATGAACCAATCACAACAGAGACAGACAATCCACTGAACCAATCACAACAGAGACATACAATCCAATGAACCAATTACAACAGAGACATACAATCCAATGAACCAATCACAACAGAGACATACAATCCAATAAACCAATTACAACAGAGACATACAATCCAATGAACCAATCACAACAGAGGCAGACAATCCAATGAACCAATCACAACAGAGACATACAATCCAATGAACCAATCACAACAGAGACAGACAATCCAATGGACCAATCACAACAGAGACAGACAATCCAATGAACCAATCACAACAGTGACAGACAATCCAATGAACCAACCAGAACTCGAAGTTAGAAAACGCGAACGAGCAAGTTCCAATTGGTTTTCGTTTTGATTGGTTGAGAAAGTGGCGCGAGATTTTTTAGCCAATCGCAAAGCGTAGCATTGCAAAACCAAAGCAATCGCGAAATTACTTTCGATACTCAATTGAAAACCTCCCTAATACAAATTGATTCTTTAGAAGGTGTGATACTCTAAATCAGGAACTTTGCAGTTGCTATACCTATAGCTGGCTTTCAGCTAACAGTGAATTTTCCTCTTGAATGTGAAGAAAACTCATTTTGTAATTTTGAAGGCAAAAAAAAAAAAAAAAAAAACATAACCCAAAATTATTATTAGAATTGGAACTCGTAGCAATGAACAGGGGCACCCAACGACCGTTTTCTGTTAAATATCTGTTCGGAAAGGTATAGGTTCCCTAGAAATTTCGAAACCGCGAAGGATCCTACGAATTTCGAGATGGCAGTTCCACTCATCTGAGATTTTCGGATTTTCTTAATGGCTTCTCGTACTTTTTTTTCGAAAATCGCGCTTTTCCTTCGATCTTTTCTAGAATTTTCTTAAAAAAATTTAAGTCCTTAACATTTTCTATACCGACTTTGGATTTATAGCGAGGAGAAGATGAAGAGAGTTCTCTGTCGCCCTAGAAGATTCGATATCACATTTGAAATCCCTAGGGTTTTCGAATAACCTTCTCACATCCTTCATCCTATAAAAAGGGGCCCTAAAATTTTCGGCTATCAAAAGGCATCATTGGGTGACCTAATCTTTCCGAGAATCTCCAAAAATGACTTGAGGTTTTTGGGAAATGAGTAAAACATGCTTAATAAATTCGTGACGACCAAAGTTCCCCTAGAACGACCGAACAGATAAAGATTTTCTAGGGAAGCTTATAATTCAGTTATATAGCTTTAAAAGCACTTAAGACAGCCTAAAACAGTGTTTTAAGGAATTTGGGGAAAAACTGTCGTTGGGTGCCCCTGAATGAATGAAAAGGGAAATAACACTATTTGATGGGATTAAATATTGACCAGGACCTATCCTGGAAACAGCACTTAAATAGTTATGAATAATGATCAGAGTAATACATTATTTAACTCTTTTAAAAAAAACGTTAAAAACTATTTGTAACACTTTGATTTACACTGACTTGATATACCTGACTGATATACTGTAGTAGTATGCACTAAAACAGCGGATAGCGTTGTTGGCGCGCTCTGATTGGCTACTAAATCTCGGGCCATAGCAGGTGCTATTTACCTCCAAGCAATTGGCTTGACTTCTCACTTTCTCGAGTACAGTCAATTTTAAATGCTGCAATCCACAGGTCCTAAAATGGCGAACTGTTGGTATGTTCTTTTGACCTATTGAGATATCTGAGCGATGTTGATTTGCCCGTATTCTAATGCAGTTGCAGTTGCGCATTTTCATTACAACTAGCCCAAACAAGGGTTTTTATGATCCCGATCAGCCCGAAAATATTTATATATAATTAACTGTATTCTTCGGAGATACTAGCACAGCAGAGCTATTTAAAATCCGAAGTGAAATAAAGTTTCGATGTATGTATGTATGTATGTATGTATGTGTGTGTGTGTGTGTATGTATGTATGTATGTATGTGTGTGTGTGTGTGTATGTATGTATGTATGCGTGTATGTATGTGTGTATGTAGAGAAGAGAGAGAAAAAGAATTTGTTAAATTTAAATTATTGAAATAAAATGATGATAAAAATGATGATGATAAATAGAAGAGGGAAAGGGAACGAGAGCGAGAAAAAAGAAAGACTTTTAGAGAAAAAAAAGGCCAAACACACACGCAAACGCTTACTTATAGGGCGATATCGTTTACAAAATCCAGGTAGATATTCTTGTCTGATTGGATTATTCATGTAATTTTACCTTTTTCTTTTTCAGATTACACATTTCAGAAAAAAATACTCATTCATAAGCTACACTAGATCTGTGAAACATTTACATACAGTATCACGATAGAGGTGCATGGAACAGCTTGCCAACTAGTACAAAGGTAATTAAGTCTTTGCAGTTATTTAAGGGGAAATAAATGAAAAACTTTGTACAACAACAGTATGATTGTTCTCGAGGAAAGCAAATATCTGTATTTAGTTGCTGCTTGTCTGTAAAGTTGGTTTCTTGGCTATAAAAGTTCCAATGAAGCTTGCTAAGATTTTTGTTAATGTTTTAGATACACCCCACACTTGTAAATAATGCGGGAAATATGAAGACTGCATGGTTGATCTTGTGGGAGATAAGGTTTGTTACTATATGATTATTTTATCATACATATGTGGAATTGTGCCGACAAACTCGGGCTCAGTTCCCTTGGAACGCCATGCCACAAAACTAATTCCGATTTGAAAGACTGATTGTCCTCCCTACGAGAATTGACTCCGCGGTGGCGTGGTTCGTCTCAGTTAGCGGATGGAGGATCGAAAGGATGTCATGACCAACCACTGATCGAGGATTGAGGACTCTGTGTAAAGTCAGTGTTGCCGGCATTGGCAATGCATTGGCTCCAATATTGGCTAACGGTGGCGCCGCAGCCGATTTAAACAAGGGTAGTTTCTTGGTGTTGCGGATGGTGTGATCACCAAATGACGTAAAACAAAAGATTTAAAGACACTGAACAATACCCACACCACAACACAAAAGCTAACCAACAATGGCTTCCACAACACCAAGAAACACCCTAAACAAGCGATGCCATTTTTGACGGTCGATGCCATCATTAACATTCATTAGTAACCAATGCCTGGATAGACAAATTCGGCAAACATTGTTGTACCCAATTCAAACCTTCTGAGAATAAGATTCTTTGTTCACAATATTTCCAAATAATTTCCATGTCAATGCTTCGTTGATATGGAAATATGACGAACAAAAAGTTCTAATCCCAAAAGGTTTGAATTGGGTACAACAATGCGTTAGCCGAATTTGTCTATTAGGATGAAAGTAGGCTATCATTATTAGATAAAACTGGGTTTAGGTAAAGCGATTGTTAGACCTAAGCTAGATTCGAGATTAGGTTAGATCTAGGGATGGGGTTAGGGTTATAGATGTATCATTAAGAAAAGCACCTTTTATATTAAAATTTTTCTTGGGTTTGCTGGATCAGCCCAGTGGTCTAGTGGTGAAGGAGGGATGTTAGCATGCAGAGGTTCCGGGTTCGATTCTAGGTAATTAATTGCATTTTTTTCATTGGTGAAAAATTTTCTAAGTGTCTCTAAAATGGCATCGCTTCAGTTACGAAAGGGAAAATTGCGGCGCCGCATTGGGAGAAGTTGATTTATTATGTCCGATCACATCACCCAGTCGTTTTCCTCCGCCGAAACTTGACGTTCACATGTAACCAGCTACGGAGGAACCGAAGAGAGTCAATTGTAGATGTTACAAGCTGCATTCGTCTCGCAACTTACAAAAGACAGTACAGAATTATTAAAAACAAAAATGCATACCTTTTGCGCTATATCGCGTGCATCTTGTGTAGTCTAGCAATTCTGTGTGGGCGTATATCATATTTTCGCATCTGGGTTCAGTCTTGTATAACTGTTTCGCCCTCGGTAGTTTGCAAGTGATATAAAACTACCTTTAGCGAGGTCTTTGCTTGGCCATAGTTCGCCGAATTAAGACTCAATTAACGACTCAGTGAAACCTTCTCTTTATAAAGTTTTCTATAATGTAATCATAACCAATGAAAGGTTTTGTTTAACAAAGCGGTGAAACAGTTTTATGCGATATCAGAACTTGAGTCGATTCTAATACGGAAGTCGGAAGTAGCCCTCCTCGGCCACTGACTTCAGAGTTCTGACTTCCGCCTTAGGAGTTCCGACTTCCGACTTCCGTCTTCCGAGTTTGAACTTCCGTTTTCCGAGTAATGTTTCTTCCTGTAAAGGCGTTCGAGAGTCGTAAGGGTTTAACCGGCACTCTTTAGAAAAAGAACTGGCTGTGTAATTTCGAAATTTCAGCTTTCCTTGCAATCATTCTTAGTGCTGCCAATCAACTACAAACTCATAAACCCTTACTTAATTCAAAAACCTCGAATTAAAAAGAGCGAATCAAGGAAATGAGTCATTAATTATTCTCATATGCATCGCGTCTCCTTTTCTTGATGAGATGGAAGGATCGGTTGCATCTTTTGTGCGTTATCTTGAAATGACGAGATGTAATACTTGATATTAGAGCAGTTTTCAATTGAGTGTCGTAAAACCAAAACCAAAGTAATTACTCTGACCAATCACAGCAGTCGTAAACAATCCAATGAACCAATCAGAGCTCGAAGCAATTACATGTCGCGGGCGCCAAGCGCGGGAAAACGCGTGCGAGCAAGTCACGATTGGTTTTGGTTTTACTTCTGATTGGTCGAGAAAGTGGCGCGAGATTTTTTAGCCAATCACAAAGCGTAGCAATGCAAAACCAAAGCAATTGTGTAATTACTTTCGACAGTCAATTGAAAACTGCTCTATCATAAGAGTTATCATGGTATTGACTCGTAAGAGTCAGAAATGATCATGAACGTACACACCTACCTCAACGCCGAAAATATCGAACCCGGGGCCAAACTTCCGTTGGCATTTAGAAGGCTGGAATTAACTACAAGCACATGCCAGAGTTTTCTGTGCGAGGCTGTATGAATCGTTTCTTTGTGACCCATGCATAGTCTCGTCGTTTAACTCATAAAAACCCAAATGGAGGTATAAACTAACATAGACTGCATGGCTAAAAAATCTACTGAGTGGAAACCTACAGAGTGAAAATCCGGAAGTTGGAAGTCAGAAGTAGGAAGTCGAAAATGACTTACATTTAAACTGCTGATGATTTCATTAAAAACACTTGGTTAAAATAATAAAAAGGACAACCAATATTATGTACACAATCCAAAGTCTTTTAGTGTGTTACGTACAATATTAAATATATTAGTAGGAAGTCCTGGAAAGTTGGAAGTCCAAAGAGGCCCTCCTCGGCCATGCAAATGAATGGTAATGATGGCATCGACTGTTAAAAATGGCATCGACCGTTTACGAAAGGGAAATCAGCCTCGGCCACCGTAGATTCTTCTTATTGCTTCATTTAAGATGCCTAATTGATGTTCAGTTTATCTTCGCCATATACGTTGCTACTCCTCAAGAAGAAATATAATGTTGATCACTACTATTATATTTTCTCCCCGTATCAAGGTACTGAGTGTTGCGAGATTAGCAGTCCCCAAACCGGGCTAATGGAATCAGCTAGTCCATCGCATACTGAACTCTTTAATATCTTGCTAGGTTTTCCTGACAGCTCGCTGGTAGTGATTTAGTATATACTGTAGCTGTATAAACAAAGACAATGTGAAGTACGAGATGATGGCACATACCAGGACTTCAGGTTCAAAGGCCGAGTCACAGTATTTCAGTTTACCTAGACGGCCACCGATGACTAATTAAGAACTGATAAGTTATTTTCCATACTCTATCACGGTATACTCTCACCGACTTTACTCGAACGCTTTTATTGGTGTCATCAGGGATCACAAATAAAGAAATCAGTCGTGTTTGTGAATGGTAACATCCTGAACAGTCTTACCACTAACAAACGTGCTCGTACTCGCGGAAAAATTGGAGAGTGACTGGGAGAACCAACAACAGTCTCAACCCACATATGAATCATATGACGCCGAGTGCGGGATAAGACAATCGAACCCGCGCCGGGACACGGGTGCGAGGAGCGCTGATCTTGAATGCCAGGGTTTTATCTAAAATATTTCGTTTGAGGGAGAAGTTCCGAGTGGCCGAACGCTACGTTTCTCCTAGTGTGCCCGGGTATTCATGACACTTGCGGCTATGTAACTGAAGTACTACTATCCGAGTAAGCATAACAAGATACCCATAAACTGGATCGTGATATATTCCAAGAATATTTGTTTTTTTAACTGACTGATAAGCCGCGTTAACAAGCACTTTAACCATCTGAATAAGCAATGTGTGTGTCGCAAGGAAAAAGTCATGAAATATATAAAAAAGATCGAAACAATAAAACGGAATCTCATTTCATAAATTAGTTGTTGCGATCTCTTGATTGCCCTCATCAAATATCCTTTTCTTACAGCCATAAAACAAACTACATGCAGGCTTTATTCAATTTATTTTCCTTTTTATTCAGTAGCTGTTTTGTTTGTCGTATATTGAACTAAGCGAAAATAATAACATGCAAATTTCTATATTGGCCATTCTTCTTTTGTTACTACACACTCACAACGGCGAGAAACTGCAATTATCTTTGCATTTCTAGATATAGTATTCCTTTCTTGTTTTTCATGTTTGTAGTAGCTAAGATAGAATTTAAATTGTAATGTTTCTATCTCCATTTAAAAACCACGGTTAAATTCAAAACACCAGCCACATTCTCCCAACAGTGTCATATAATTAATAAGGAATAATGAGGAAAAACAAGTGTCGTGTTTTCTGAAAGATGCATAATGCTAATGAGAATGCGAAGGGCACGTTAATACGATCGGTCAAGGAAACTTTTTAAGCAACCTTTTTTGTGGTCCGTTGATTGAAGACACAACAAAAACAATTGCAAAAGACAACTCGAGTATAAATTGCTCAAATAAATTAACGTGTCACGTTTTATGGAAGAGAAATAGGATAAAGACCTCGCTGAGTTAACAATCTAGTGACATGAAAAAAACTCGAACAGCAAAAAAGAAATTGGTTTAGTTCAATTTTGCGTGGGATACGCTAGGAGAGTATTATGCCGCAAAGCTATTTCTTTGTTGGTGCAATTAGCCCGAGTAATTGCTTTTTTTCCATTCCTTGCCGTGCAGATGTATTCTAAGAAACTCTATTGACATATGACAGTTTCAGAGCAAAAGACAGAATAACTATTCCACCCACGCAGGATCGTTTTCTCTACACTATGGCGGAACCAGCTTAACCCCGCAAAATAAGCAACTTATAAAGATTCTCACGAGAGAAATCATTCATTAAAAGATGCTGGGCGTTGCATCAGCTTGTATCGAAGACTTCGCGCCAACCCAAGTTTCAACCAAAGTAAGTTACCTCGAACATTTCAGTAGAACGTTGGGTGATTTATTACACACGAGTGAGTGTAGTTCGATGTTTTCATGCGGCAATATGCTCACAGGTGATGTTTTGATGTTTAGCTGAGTTAAATGAACGACGGAGAAAGTGAAATTCTTACTGAGCTCAGTTCTGCCGAAGACAATACTTAGCTATAGTAACAAATTCTTTCAGGCCTCTTGGAACACCCGATTTTTAATTTACACGAGCGTGCCTTATGCCTCAGCTTATAATCATTCATATCTAACTTTATTTCGCAACGTTCGCCGCCGAAACTTTGAAAAGCAATTTTTTCCCCTACAATCATTGTCACCACCCTGAAGACGACTTACTAAGTCGAAAACGTTAGTTTTTTTAGTCTTTAAGCCTTTTAAAATTATATATTTTCTAATTTCTTGATCTGTTTTAAACGTTTCACTATAAAACCAATGTTAGCCTATATATTAAGAATCACGCGAACTGAATTCCCCCGTACGTGTTGGTGACGTTTCTATATATACTGAGACATATAACACGAAAACTTAATTTTAGTATGTAATATACGCAGGAATCAACACTGACTACGCCGGGTATACAGTATATTCACTTGAAAGTAAAAATGACAACTAGGACCCAAAAATATATAGTCCGTTTCGCTGTCGGTATTTGCACATTTGCATTGTTGAGTAGCTCGGCAAAACGAGCTCAATGTACATTTAGGGCTCTTTATGCCTAGCTTAAAAGTGCTTGGGCATGACTGTGTTAAGCTGAATAGTATTGCGTATTTAACATTTTTCCATGCTCTAAACTTTGACGAAACCCCGGGTGTGGAACTGTGGAAAGTAACTTAACTGATTCACATTGAAATCGTCATGTACTACAAAGTCTTCTAAATATTTTTACTGCATTATACAGATGTACTTCGATTCGCTGTCAGTTTAAAAATTTTGGCGATCTCAGAAGGTTTTGTGTTGACAGTGTTCAACACAGATACAGTAGAATCCAGCTTACTCTATAACCGTCACTGAGGGGACGCAGTTAGAATTATCGAAAGTTCGAGTTATGGAGGGTCAAATTCTAGAACGCAGCTGAGAATATCACGGTACGAGCTAGCGAGAAGTTTGAGTCATACATAGAATGCATGCGCTGAGGGGTAGATATTTTACTTTTTTATACGGTACCAAGACATTTTTCCATTTAATGAAACTGGTAAAAAAAACTATCTTGTAGTAGCAAGGCAATGGGGAATCGTTTTTCTATGTACAAGACTTGTGTGTGAAAGCCTTAATGTATGATGAATCTTTCTCAATTTAATGTTTTGATGCCTGTATAAGAGGTATTACAAACACCTTTATTTCAATTATATTGAACAGCTTTATTTCAATCATTTGAACATGACAGGCGCCGAATTTCGTTTCTAGAACATGCCTGCAGATCAAACGAAAAAGCCAGAATTACCGAGGAGTGTGGGCGAGACTTCGTTTGAGTTCGCTTGGACTCCGGCTAGCCACCATACATCGGTCCTCTCGCTCGAACCTTACGCGTCCTTAAAGAGATTACTTTTAACTCTCATTAAACCTGCATAGGTCAAATGGGAACGCCAGAGAGTTTAAGAGTTAAAGAGAATTCAAACTCTTCGAGAGGGTATGAACGTTAGAGGACGCAAACGATATTGAATATTCTTATCGACTCCAATGAAACTGAATTTGAGCGCGCATTCACTGAGCTCAGTCTTCGAGAGCGCACAAGCCGATGAAGTTCGCAATCGTTTTATTTAGCTTTACGCGGAGCTGCGCTGGTTAGTAGCCGGTTAGACGGAGTAAATCTGTAGCAGATTAAGAATCTATAGAACTGCTCTTGTATCGTACGCATGGATTCCATATTATCGCTCTTTTCGAATTTTAATTCAAAGCAATATTTACTTTACTCAGGTCTTTTTCCTATCGTTGAGGAGGTTTTATTCGACACAAAGCTTTCTAGCAGTTGTTTTTCGGATTTTTAGCACTTGAAAGTTGTTCACAATCAAAAGTAGCGTTATATTTCCTTTTTGCTGAAGTTGCTATTTGAAAACAAGCATCGAGCTCACAATGGTTTACTTAGAGTTGTCATTTTGAGCAATTAAAACTTTGCTAGCTACTCAGTGAGTTAAGGGCTCGTTCCATTGATTGTATTCTAGAATAAGAATTAACAGAATGGTCTCTGAGAATTGTTTGTTCAGGCACACTTGCAGTAGTAAATCTGTCAAAACATGCTTATTTTATAACACGGCTAGGATATGTTGACTGTTGACCAGACTCCGGCCCAAATCCCGGCCGAAAAACGTGACTTTTTGTGGGTTCTGCATCTTCTTATTCCGGAATCGAACGCCCTAAATCTCTTTGCCTTAAAAAAAAAAGAGAATACCGTGACTGAAGCATTCCTTCTATTTATTAGCCTTAAGGAACTGAGTCGAGCCAGTGGTAGCGGCACAAACACAAAAAATAGAAACCAAATGAAGAGCGATAGCCGGTAGAAAAGCTTTACATCGCCGCCCCTACCCTCTCTTGAAAATCTGCTTAGCACTTTATGATCAGTATATTATTTCTCCGTTATATGCAATGCTAATATACTGCTCTTCAAATCCCTAAAACTCACATTAAACGAGTAGGTAGAAAAACCCTTTCTTTTGAGCGTTACCTCTTTACATAAGCTAACAGTAACCGAGTGAACTGACTGAAATTATAACGGTACAGCATCATATATTTTATGTACATGTCCGGCTAATAAAAGAAATTTCAGCAAGTACACGAATACTTTCATTTCTGAGTGAGAAGACTCGAGCCGTTTTATAAGTGGATTTTTTTCATCTCAATGCCGCCCCCCCTCCCCAGAAAGAAATACGCTATCCTGCACTATAAGCCCCCTCCCCCCCCCCCCCCCCCCCATACTCCTAATGACGACACCTTGCGTAGTTTTATACTTTTACGACTAAAAACCAGTGTTTTGCGATATATCGGTTAACATATCCTATAGATTTATAGGAGTAAGGCAAACTTATGCAAACTACGGTACCGTTTCTTCAATATAAATTTGTTAGTTTCACAACCCACTCCAATGCACACAAAGATCTCTATATATACATTCAGAAATAGTAAAATATTCTATTTTACCATCTTTATATAACAGGGTTTTTAAGGCGAGCGAGGAAAATGTATTTTGGTACGGTTCGTTGCGCAATGTTTCCTATGTTACTTTTACTGCTGCGTTTAATGATTATTTGTCCTAAAAATGGCGGGAAATTTCCTGCCATCTCCCGAGTATTTCGAAACTTTAATAATCGCATTGCAACATTTTAAAATAGCGGGTTTTTTTAGGAAAATACACTGGGATAAATATGAACAAAAAATATATTCCTAAAATTATAACTTGTGCGAATAGCGAATTGTGTTTAATATACGTTTTGCTTTAAAGCAAACTTAACTTGTGCTGAAAGAAGATATTTGGCAGCTTGCGGTCTATTTTTAGTGGCCTTCGCATTTTATGAATAATGTAGTCGATTCGTTATTGTGTAAGCGACTTGCGTGGGTGGAAAAACCTGAAAAATCGAGCAATAAAATTCAAGCAGTCTGCGATGGGAATTCTATATTATGAATTTTCCTTCAAAATGCAGCTGCTGAAAAAAAATAGAAAATATAGATTTCGACAAATAGGTCATATTTTTTCCCTTATCAATAAAAATCGACCACATTTATTTTAGGAAGCTAAAAATAGCTGTCAGCTTTTTTGTGCTGTTTATGGTGTGTGTAATGAGTTGTTTTTAGTGGGCCGCTAACAGAGAATAGGCTGTCTTCTATTCGCCGGTACATTCATTCTTAGCTATATGGATATCAGGATTTTTTATGGTAGAATATAAATAAGACAGTATTACACTTGGTTTCCACTCGCAAGGAAAAGAGCCATGTTTCGTGAATTTATCCATATTTTTCCTCCCAGTAGCTATCATGCAATACATATCTATTCCCATTGGCCCTGATGTTTTTCGCCGGACTATAAACCAGTATGAAGAAACTTCACCCGCTAGCAAATGATTTTTTAGATGCAAACTCATATTTGGGTCTGACAGTTCAATATTTTGGGGAATTATACGAAAAGATAAAGTTCGACTTTGTAGTCATTTTAATTTCAAGCGCGAGCCAATGAAAAGCCAGATATGATCAGACTGGCTTCTCACCACCCACGCACTCTACTGTTAAGAACCGAAAAATTAGCATCTTAGCCGCTTTTTTATCGGCGGACATACGGTAAATATATCTCAACGAACTCCCTCGCTTTTTTACGGAGTTTAAATCTTATTTTGAAGAGCAATCCCCGGCGTTAAGACAGGAAGCCTCCCACAACCTCAAGAGAAACCTCTTGCACAATGTACTAATGGCGGAGCATGTCCGAGACTATTGTAAATCTTGCATTTGAGAAAGCGCCACATAACGTATTCTTGCACAATTTTTTTTCTGACACTGAAGACTGCACGTATTCTGGAGGATTCTTGCTCATTGTTGAGGGCAAACCAATTTTAAACGATTGAAGTATGCTTTAAAAAGAACTTCGTCTTAAACCACGGTTTGTATTTCTGACTGAAGGTAAGTGCAATCTGAAAGTCTCGACCAGACACCACGCATAAGTTTGTAAGTTTTCAAGACCAGGCTGTTTTTGTACTTTTTATTGCACTGCAGAATACCTTAAACAGGTTTCTTAGTTGACTAACTGCAGTAACGCAGTAAAGATCAAGAACTTTACAGCCGTATACCAGTAACATGAATGGCGACTGACATGAAACCGAGGTTGTAGTGCACTTGATGTAGCATGTGCATGCATGATATGTTCTTAAATGTTTATCAGTTTTCGCACGGCGTATAGTAAAACTCCTAGTCACTAAACTTTATCGAATTGCATATCAATACAGATAAATTTGAGACTAGAACTAAGAAAGTATACTTCAAATGTTAGATTTTTGCCTCTGAACTAAGCAAGTAATAATGTAGAGTAGTGAGATTACACTAATATAAATTGGAGATATCAGCAGGTCATAGCCATTCCCGGTTTTTAGATGCTACATGTAAAAATAATAGCAATATTTGGTTTTATATCAACTGAGTTGATAAGGTAAATTGGCCACCGTAACGAGATTCGAAACTGAGGTGACGTTTTGAGCGCTACCCTTTAATCATAGCGAAGGGCTAGCGTTCGAAACGCACGACATCTTCTTTATAAACTAACTCCATTATTCATTTGGGAACTTGAAGACGCTACAGGGACTACCAATGTGGCCACTCATATATGACTTTGTGAAAGGACTGTCAAGAGAGACGTGTTAATAAGACGATGCTTTCCTCGTGAAGATCTGAGAACATTTAGGTATGCTTAAAATCAGTCGTATCTAAGATAGAAATGTGCCTTGATGAACAACTAAGAACATACATTATAACCGTTCAGTGATAATAAGATATTTGGGCTCTAGTGGATAATTCAATTATATGGAATAAAGCTACATGCATCGAAAGAGTTGATGTTTTAGTATCTCTAAAATTTGTCAATTTTAGGAGTTGATTTTTATCGGAAACAAACTACCATGCAGTGAAACCTGTTACGGATATTAATTATAATTAATTATTCTTTGGTCTTCTTTATGCAAGGACGTCAAGTTATGAAAATGGCAGTGACAAGATATTGTCGGATAGGAATTCAATACAAAACTTATGAAATTTCTTCGGAGAATAACACAGGTTAAATGGGCTGAATTACAAAGGAGAATTTGCTGATTTTTCATTTCAATGTATGTCGCAGAGATATATATACATCTCCCACACTATGGCTTTTTAAGCATACGTCACTGTTTTTTATTACATCAGGGTGCCAAAACAAAACTTTGACTGGTTTTCTAAAATCTAATCTCAAGAAAAATTGAAAATAGAACGGGACCACATAAAAGCTATATTCTGGTAAATAGATTAGGGTTGTATTTAAGTGCAGTCGGTAACACTTGGGATTTCATCCACAGACCCATATCAAAAGACACGATTGAAAATATCAAGACTTTTCTGAGCCAAAATTTAGAAACAATAGCATTGCAGTAGATCTCTCTATATATAGTAACCACAGTCGTCTTCGAAAGGCCGCTACTTGCGGGGTCGAAATCGGTGGCGGAATTCTAATTGAAGTGTTTCGCTTTGGACCGATTCAGATGAGTTTTAATGATCACGGTCGGTCGTTCGACGGCGGCGACAAAGATGGTCGCTTACGTAATAGTCGCTCATAGAGAATATAACTTTGGGTGTATGAAAAAGCGTTCGCTCTAATTGTTACATCTGTTAGACTAAGTCCTTATAAACAACAGTTATACGTTTTCTAATGCATTCTCCGTACGGAGCGAAGTATAATCTTTCTGAGCAGCCCTCCTTGCAAGCCAACATGTTCTTTAGCCCGCTTTATAGCCCCAAGAATGCCCAAATCAAAATTTAAGAAAAATTCCACATTTCATTTATAAAATATACTGAAAACAATCTCAAGATCGCCAAACACAAATTCACGGAGCTTATCTTGGCCCTCGGAGAAAGTTCAGTTAGTTGATTTGCGTTTTAATAACAAAGTTTAATAATGCAGGGCGAACTTAGTCGTTCGATCATCCGCGCCTTTAACATCAGTCCAGGAAATAATGTATAAAATTAGAAAAAGCTAATCTAATCCAAAATCCAACATTTTGGGGATATAAACTGTCACGGAGAACCTAACGTGGAACGCGCATGTTGAACATTTTTTTTCGAAAGCCTCCATGCGTATTTATTTGATAAAACAGCTGAACCAGGCTGAGGTAGAGGCCAGATCTGTAGTTACATTCTATTGTGCTTGCGTTAGATCCATCTTAGAATAACTTGCTAAGTGTTTCATTTAAGCCTCCCGGCTTATCTATCAGATGACCTAGAGTATACCCAGAGGAGAGCCCTAAGAATCATTTTTCCAGATGAAAGCTATACGGAGACCTTTTTAAAAAAAAGGGCAGCTCGAGCTCGATACTCTTCACCAAGGATATTTTTTCTGATCCTTGCCACAAGTTAGCTGAATCATTGCCAGAAGTTAGAGCAGTTTTCAATTGAGTGTCGAAAGTAATTACACAATTACTTTGGTTTTGGTTTTACGACACTCGATTGAAAACTGCTCTAATACCCCGGGTTAATACAAATTCTCGTCATTTAAGACAAACTAGGAAGTAAAGGATTCCAAGATCAAAGACCAATAGATTTAAGGACAGATAGTTATATACCAATTAGCGCACAACTCTGAGGATTAATTTTAACTGCAATTATAATGTCTTTCTGTATTTACATGTATTAATTCCCTAAATTTTCTTGAAATTCGCCGTAATTCAGTTCTTGGACTGCAAGGGTTTATTCAGTCTGTTTATTGTTAATAAACGATTTAATTATTACATTATTATTATTATTATTATTAATCTGATTTTGTATTCATGGAATTACAAAATTGAAAAGAAAGTACGTTAAGTAAAAGTATTCTAGCCTTCATTTGAATAGGATTTCATCCATCCTCCACAACGCAAAAGTTATGCTGTATCGTCTGTCTATCCGTGGTCAAAAAGTGTCCAAGATCAACTACATAATTTTCCACATGGTTCGTTTTCCTTTGTTCTCTCGGGTGATATTTTATTTTAATGAATTAACTCCGCAAATTATCACTTAACTGCCTGAAAAGCTGACCGGGGCGGCTTTCATTGTACCAAGGGAGAACGGCCGGGGGCTAATATTCCTATAGAAGAACTGATTACATGCATTTAATGGAATACTATAGCATGTAATATTCCCAGCCGCTCTACATCTCGTCAGGTCAAACTTATATTCGGTTTTATCAGCGTAAATTGGCCACCAAGTTGAGCGCTAACACTTCGTCATAGCGAAACAAGGAATTGTGGGTTATTTTCAAGCGGTGGAGCTTCGCTGTCGGAGTAGTTTGAAGTTCGTTGTAATGATGCTTTTAATTGCGTAATTGTGTGGATGGAAAGTGAGACTGACTGGATTATCTTCGTTCTCTTAGTCGGGATATCCAATGAGAAAGGCAAGATAGTTGAACAAAAAAGTTCAAAAAACTACGTGGCACTTGTAACACAAGAAATAATGGTAAATGTTAATGTTGAAAGGTGCCAAACATTAGAAATTTTTCAATCATGTTTTGGCACTTTTCAACATTAACATTTCCATTATTTATTGTATCCACTGAGAATACAGGATGGCGTTTTTACCTTGCGATGGATGTGAAGATGAGTGTGTGGGAATCTGTAGGTTTGTATAACGCACGCGGAGAGGCTGTTGCCATTTATTGAAACTTTGATATTACACTTTCGTGTTTCAGTCCCCCACTGACGCAGTGCCACAGTTTCTTTAGAAACTATTAACCTCTTTATCACGGCAAAATCGCTTATTCATTCATAGAAATAGAGTGACGGTTTAATCAATATAATCAATATACTGACTTGGTTGCAAAGATAAGGAAAGAAATTTTAAGATAACCTTGACATGAAGTGCAAGGTGTTGCCTTACTTTCGCTACTGTACTTTTACTGTTTCTTGTGAAATTTTCTCCATACGATACACTATTCTTCGAGTCTAGAAACAGCATTTGAGCCATGAACCATGAGCTATTTTATGTTTCAAACAAGGCAAAATAAAAATGCAGAAAGGAAAACATATTTGTGATGCGAGTTTACCACGTGGCAATCCCAAAGCGTACTCAGAATCTTTGTTCTTTTATTTTGCGTTTCAGACAAGACACATTTTGCATATCCAGTGAACAAAATACGTTTACGATTAGAGCCTCAAAAAATAACGCCAATCACGTTTATAAAACGAGCATACAACGTTACCACTGATTTCACTGTTACGCGACCCTTCGAATCAAAACTACTTTGAGCAATTTCAATTTACTCTGCTGTCAATCATACCTAGTAGGAGGAGTTTGTATACTCCTGCGTGATCACCAGCCTGCAATGGCGTCCGAAAAAACGAACTCTTTCCATATAAGGTATAATTGACGGCAGGGTAAATCGACTGCTCAAAGTAGTTTTGATTCGAAGGGTCGCGCAACACTGAAAGAAATGGTAAAATCCCAATGGGCACTTTGGAACCTGTATTGTTTTCATCTGTTTGTCAACTTCGCCCATAGGAAAATACGCCCCGGCCGGTTATTATTAGGCATCTTATTGCCTAAAAATAACCCTAGTGTCTTATATGTTTACGATTGGCGTCTCAAACGACCACGCCAATCACGTTTGCAAAACGAGCATACAACGTTGAAATCCCAATGGGCTTTTGGAATATGTATGTGAAATGTACTCATCTGTGTGTTAACCTCACCCGTATGGAAAATAAGCCGGTTATGTTTTGGCACGTCGTGGATATGTGATTATTTACCTCGGGCTACGCTCTCGGTGAATAAATCACATATCTCCTCGCTCCAGGTCAATAACCCTTACTTACTTATACAGCATAACAAACAACAACAACACAGGAAAGTACTGCTCAATAGTTTTGTCTCGAGTGGTCAAACTTTAGGATTTCATCCACAGACTCAAAAGTTAGAACCACCTTGTGCAGCTTAACAAACAGTACCACAGGAAAGTATTGCTTAATAGCTTTCACTTGAATGGTCAAACTTAAGGATTTAATCCGCAGACTCAAAATTTAGAACCACCTTGTATAGTCACACTTTAGGATTTTATCGACAGAATAAAAATTGGAATCATCTTGTGCAGTATAACAAAAGATTACTATATGTAAGTATGCAAGTACTACTCTGTAGCGTTCGTTTGCAAAGCCATATTTTAGGATTTTATCCAGTGTGTTAAAAGATTTCAATCTAGGAATACAGGGTAGAGCGGATGGACTGAATAATGAAAATATATGTACGCAAACAATAAAGATAGAAGCAGCTTTGCCTTTGTCTTATTTTTCAGGCGATGTAGCAGCTCTCGTAAGGTCTCACATGGCGATTTTGAGATTGAGATTCACGTACAGAATATTGAATATTGAGATCTACGAATACGAAATGTGACGTGTCTAATACTCCGTTTCACAGGTTTTCCAAAAAAAAATCGTATTCTTTGAAGATAAACAGGCGTTGAATCGTTTTATGAGTCATCTGCGGGAGTTAAAGTCCGATCAGTTCGACAGTTAGGATCAAGTACGACTCAAGACTTGCTCAAACTGATAAGGTAGGGTAGGGCGGATGGACTGAATAGTAAGAATGTATGTAGGTAAACAATAAAGATGAAAGCAGCTTTGCCTTTGTCTTATTTCTCACCCTTCCTGGGATGCTTCACGTTTCTGTTCCATGTAAAAATCTAAGGAAGGAGAATGTTCTTCTATCAGTTTCTGTTGCCGGAGCCTTTGTAGTCTTGCGTCCTCTTGACTAGCTTATATGAAATCGAACTGTTTTGTGCCGTGTACTAAGTATATGCAGCGAAGGTGCATTTCAAAATTCAAAAGACATGTTCGGTAATTCTTGCTTTACGGTACCGAATAGCGTTTGGTGCGTTTTTAGTTTCAATCATGCATGATCAACTCCATTTACTTCTAGTATCAAGCCTCAACTTTGTATAGTTCTAACCTTTGAAACTGTAGATGAAACTCTAATCTGGCACCATTACTATCAATGGAAAATGACAGTGTGGTAGCTATCGAGCAGTTCTTCCCTGTGATGCTATTTAATGTGGTAGAAACGTTAGAGTCTGTGGATGAAATTATAAAGTGTGACTATTCAAATGAAAGCTATCGAGCAGTACTTTCCTGTGGTATGGTGCTGTTTGTTATACTGCAGAAGTTTTGGTCCCGGGGGGGGGGGGGGGGGGGGGGGGGGAGGGGGTACTCCCTATAATGGGCTATACGGGGATGCTCCGCCCGAAAGGGGTACCTTTTTGAGGCTGGAGGTATATGAAAGGGTCGGGATTTCACGAGTTGAAGTATGTGAAAGGATAGGGATTTCACAAAGAATAGGAAATGGTAGCGAAAACACGAGTTGAAGCATAAAAAGGTAGGGAAAACTGCAATTTAAGTATTATAAAACGGGCCTTTGAAAATATATCAAACAGACGCACGCAACGGGCTATATGAAAGGAGTACCATTTTCAACGAAAGGTATATGAAAGGGGTACCATTTTCAATGAAAGGTATATGAAAGGGGTACCTTTTCTGTCAAAAACGGTATATGAAAGGGTAAAGGTTTGGACCTCGGGGCGGAGCATCCCCGTGCAAAACTTTGTTGAGTACCCCCCCCCCCCCCCCCCGGGGGGGGGGGGGGTTTGGTTTGCATTTGTGGGTGAAATACTTAGGTAAGGCCGTTTAAGTAAGAGCTATTGAGCAGTACTTTCCTGTGGTTTGGTGCTGTTTATTATACTGCAGAAGTTTTGGTTTGCATTTGTGGGTGAAAGACTTAGGTGAGCCATTGAGCAGTACTTTCTTACGAGGATGTTAATTATACTGCAGGCCCCGGTTGTTCAAAAGGTGGATAACGCTATCCACCGGATAAATCACTATCTAGTGGATAAGTATTAACAAAACCAATTGTGTTATCCCCTGGATAGTGATTTATCCGATGGATGGCGCTATCCACCTTTTGAACAACCGGGGCCAGAAGATTTGGTCTGTGGGTGAAATACTTAAGTGGGCCGTTCAAGTAAAAGCCTGGGTAGAACTTTCATGCGATGATGTTTTTTTACTGCAGACATTTTTGTCCGTCGGCGAAATACTTGGGTGAGACCGTTCAAGTAAAAGCCACTGGGCAGTACTTATAATCGAGGATGTTTATTATACTGCAGAAGATGGTTCTAACTTTTGAGTCTATATGTAAAATCCTAAAAGTAGACCATTCAAATGAGAGCTCAGTATGGAGCAGTACTTTCCTGTGATACTGCTTATTATGCTGTACAATGCGGTTCAGTCAAACTTTTGAGTCTGTGGATGAAATCCTAAAATGTGACCATTATATTCAAATAAAGCTATCAAGCAGTACTTCTTTGAGAGGATGTTTATTATACTGCAAAAGGTGGTTCTAACTTTTAAGTCTGTGGACGAAATCCTACATTGTGACCATTCAAATGGAAGTCACTGAGTATTACTTTCCTATGGTGGTGTTTATTAGGCTGTATAGGGTGGTTCTAACTCAATTTTGCGTCTGTGGATGAAATCCTAAAGTGTGAAAACTCAAATGAAAGCTACTGAGCAGTACTTTGCTGTGGTACTGATGTTTTTTGTGCTCTATAAGATTGTTCTAACTTTTGAGCCTGCAATGAAACTCCAAAGTCTGAACATGTAAATGAAAACTCAGTAATTTACTTCGTCAGTTCAAGTTTGTTTCTCTTCATTTTGCAAAATAAAAGTTTTCTTTTTTACATCGTTCATAATTCCCGACCACCAATTTATTGTCAGTCGTATAACTTGTCACTACTCAGTTCATTTTGACTGTCTGAATAACATATCATGTTGGGAAATTCAGATATACCGACAACCTTCTTATTTCTATTCTTATAACTATTTTATTGCATAGCCTAGTTTTTTTTTTTTTTTCGAAAGATGGTGGGCGACGAAGAACGACAGCCATGCAGAGAGACAGACGAAGATTAGGAGGAAAATTAGCATGGAAAACGTGCGTGGTCACGGTACGTCGGAAAGATGCTATGCTATGTTCGAGCATTACCAGCCGATTTTTTAGTGCTCTATTCAGTCAAACAATTTGAAATAACATCTTATTCTTCCTCGATATTTTTAACATTTGAGATGCCGTTTGTAAACCATTTTGTTGAACGGAGAATAAATTTATCGACAAAAACGCGGGGGAGTATGGGCGCCGTATACAATACATATATCAACTTTTTTCGCCAGGTGCTACATCTGAGCGCATATTAAATGATTTTTTTTCTTTGTGGTGAAACATGTTTTCTCCTTAAACTGAAAAATGAAAACAAAGTCTGTTTTTGACACGTACGCAGGTAGTGGCCATGTTTGTTCAACGTTTGAAGATACGATGTGGTCCCATCTATTTGCCTAGCTCAAAGGGGAAAGTTTACGGACCCAAGCGCAGTAAGTGTCTGCTTCGATCTCTGAATGTTTTTTATGTGTTTCTATTTTAATGGCATCAAATTTTAAGTTTGTAAAGTGATCCTCGGCACCAGGTACCAACACTCGGTACCAACTTTCTTTTATTTAGTATCTCTTACATATGCGGCAAAAATTCAGTCAATTTTTTTTTCCGGGAAAACGGTTTGTTCATTATCTAATATATCTGAGCTTGGATATTCAAAAAATGGCTACAAATCACGATAAATTATCGTTGTGGTCGACAATTTCTTTCTAAGCGAACGCATATCAAATAAAACAAATTATTTCATGTGAATTACATCGAATCCTTTTACTGTATATGGTCACTATTGCATGAGAAGTTCTCTAAGTAGCGTCTGAGAGTTGAGAATCGATTAAAAAGGATTTTGTGAAGGAAGTCAGTTAAGAGAGGTGGTCGCCAAAGATATTGATCTCTCGTGAACAGTAAAGTGTATACTCCTTTCTGGATTTCTTTTTGCTTAATTCACATTGATTCACTAACGCAAAAATAACTTCCACTTCATTCTACAATTGAAGTCCACATGTCTGATATATTTAAGAAGGTAAAACTCATATTTTTTTATGTTCCTTTTAGATGGTGTTTTATAAGTTGTGATCCTGTAAAGTTGTCATGTTTTGGAGCTCATATGGCACTCAGCATCATATGATGAAAGTCTGGAATCACCCTCTTTATGAAGTGTGATTGGAGACTTTTATCGTGGTCTGACAGCACTAATACAAAACTGGAAATGGCATCAAATATATACCACGCTAGTTTTAATACCACGCAGCAATATCACTGTTTTAAACCTTTTGTTCACATGATGCCGAAGAAAAAGGTGTGTGTGTGTGTGTGTGTGTGTGTGTGTGTGTGAGAGAGAGAGAGAGAGAGAGAGAGAGAGAGAGAGAGAGAGAGAGAGAGAGAGAGAGAGAGAGAGAGAGAGAGAGAGAGAGAGAGAGAGAGAGAGAGAGAGGGGGTGGGGGGGGGGGGGGGGGAACAGAGGGAAAGCGACTCCAAGAGAAAAGACAGGGAGGGGCTTTATTTATGGAGGGTGGGAAAGGAAAGGGGAAAGGGCAGGTACGAATGAGGGGACTCCCAAGGTGGCGGGAAGCGGGAAACTGATAAGAAAGCTTTTTAGGATATTGCATATTACAGTCAAAATACTCAGCGCGTTCCGCTTATTATTTGGGAATGACTTTCATTAATCGGGAACGGATTGCATTATTGAAATCAAACGCTGATCAAAATTGAGGTTTTAAATTGTTTATTGGGAGCTTCCAACGGTAGCCTCATTCGAAATAACGAATGTTGATTGGTTTGTTATTGACATCAGGCGAATGTTCACGTGCAAAGCAGGCGACAGTTGGCGGCTTGACACATCTGACCTATTTCTTTTCGCTCAACAAAACTTCATCACTGAGTATTTTGTTGACGTAAAGAAGCTCTGCATTTACAAAACTCCGAAGAAGAATTCTTAAACTGAAAGATAGATTTTCACCGAAAGTGAAGAAAATTTCCTACTGAGCATGAAATCCAAGCGACTGAATTATCTGAAACCAACAGCGACCAACGGTTGCGTATTTCGCCTGTGAACTTTTGACCAATGTCAGTAAATAAGTCAATCAACATATTTCGAATGAAGCTACCGTTGAAAGATTCCAATTGGCCACTCCAAAAATACCATAATACTCTTTTATGCGCAGGCTCAGCCTCACCGGGATGTAATTATTCAAGTCTCCTTTGTTAGAATGGCACAATGGAATTCAGAGTACATGTAGGAACGCTAGGACGTGGCATTGTGTGTTCGCATAAAATTGTGCACCGTATGAAATTGCCACGAAGTTGATGCATAGCACGTGCAGTTCGTGCTGAAAACAAAAGAAATGGAAAAAATGAGGCTTACATCAAGCACCACCCAAACTTGCATTTTAAAGAGTATTATGGTATTTTTAATAGTTTCTGAAGTGGGCAATAATCAATTTAAAACCTGAATTTTGAAAAGCGTTTGATTTCAGTAATACAATTCGTTCCCAATTAATGAAAGTCATTCCTAAATAATAAGCGGAACGCGCTGAGTATTTTGACTGTAAAAGCTAAACGTCAGAATTGGCATATTTAAAACAGTGGAAACCCAAAACGTTGTCTTTAAAATTACTTCCTCTTACTGCTGTTTTAGGAACATTTCCGGTGTTAGAAAATATACTCAAAACAAACTTCCCTGTAACGCACATGAACATAGCCCCATAAAAATTTTGTGATGAGAAAACGTTATAACTAAGAAGAAACCAGCAAAAAAGGGAAGGGAACCGAAAGTAAAGAGTAAAAGAAGCCGGAAGTTTAGAACCACTTGTTATACTAGAACGATTTTAATTTCAACTGAGTTTCGAAAGTTATTTCGCTATTGCTTTGGTTTGCATTGCTACGCTTTGTGATTGGCTAAAAAATCTCGCGCCACTTTCTCAACCAATCAGAAGTAAAACCAAAACCAGTCGTGACTTGTTCATACGCGTTTTCCCGCGCTTGGAGCCGGCGACATGTATCTGCTTTGAGCTCTGATTGGTTCATTCGATTGTCTGCGACTGTTGTGATTGGTCAGAGTGATTACTGTGGTTTTCGATTAATGACATTCAACAGATAACTGCTCTATTAGCTGTATTAATTATTGCAATGATGAAATAAAACGTTTGTCTAACATAACAACTGCAAACAACCAATCAATCTAGCGCAGAAGATTTTGATTAACCAGAAAAGCTCGCAACCAGTGCAAAGAGAGCGGAAACATGCAACCGGTGCAAAGCACGGGAAAACATGCACCCGATGAAACGGCGACAAAAAATGCAACCGGTACCGAACGCGGGAAAACGTGCAACCGAGACAAGTCATGTAACTGGTCTAAAACGCAGAGAAACAACTTTGCACTTGAAGCCTCAAATGCCATTTTTGACCTCTATTACTCGGCAAAGGTCCGCCAAACGTTCAAAGATTTTTCTGAACCAACCACCGACTACTACTTAATATCTCTTTAGTTCATATTTATTTTTGTTCATCACTTTTGGCGATTTTTATCTCGTTAATGCGCATGCGCATAAACGAGATTTAGAAATCAATACAAAAAAGGGACAAAAGTTGTTAACAAAGGTTCATTGTTAAATTTGTTAACATTTGTCCGGGGGTGTTAGTTGTTTCTTCTTTTTAGAAGCTATTGATTAGGGCATTGAGGATATGGTTGGTTAAACCGGTTAGGATTTCAAGAAGGTCGTCACATACCGCCACTAAAATTTTTTGGGAGCACCCCCGGACCTATTGTTAATTTCCCTAGGGTATTGGGATGTCATGAACTTGTCATAATTATCTCACGCTACGTCACTACAAAGGTATTGAAGTTCTTATTTAGTTTCGATATCTCACGTTACCTACGGTATCAATAATCTTTCAAATTTGTTTTTAAGTGGAAGTGTCCGTCTAAGTTATCTGAAGTTTCTTTGTTTTTGTTGATAATTTTGTCGCGATTCTTTAGGGAAGCAGTAATTAGTAAGCATGTTTGTATTGAGATGACCACAATGGGTCATTTCGGTCAATGGCTGCCGAGTGGGACGTGATAGTTTTGTATTGTACATCACTAGCCGATGAATCCAAAACTTGAAGTCATGTACATGTGTTTTCAGTATCAATGACCATTCAATATAATGTTTCCTTTGACTTAGTACAACGTCTGGGCGGGCAAGTCAATTGTTATTCAAGGGCAAGCTGCAGTTAGTTGATAAGAACACACACCAAATTGGACTTGATGTATGCACCTCGTGCTTCAATGCAGAGCGAGTCAAACACATTATCCTCAGGCTTTGAAAAATATCACAAACGAGATTTCTAAACAACATTACTCTGAAATTATAAGACTGTTAAACTTACCCACAGATCTGAAACCTTCTGAAAAAAACCTTCTGAACAGCAAACGAAGAACGTCGCGTCAACAACGTAACCTCCAAGCTACCCAAACAACGTGACCTCGAACTGACAGCTCTCACAACGTGACCTCGAGCTGACAGCCCATGGAAGCAAGCAGAAACTTGCTACTAAAACCCCGCTAAAAGCTGTCCAAACTCGATTTTACTGCTTGTAACACAGGTCAACCACCAAACACAGGACACCCGGAAGTAGCCCCTGAAAAAATATGCTTCGGGGGGTCTAAACGGGTACCACGCCGGAAGTGGGAAATTTCGATTTTTCATGGCTGAGAACACAGTCATGCCACTTGACACAGGAGATCCACGACGGGATTAGAAAGTGTTCTCTTTTCAGTCGAACGCAATAATGCTTGTAGTTCAAGGGCCTTTTCAATTTTATTGGAATGGTCTGTTGAAAAAGGCCTAGTGCTAAAGTGGCTACACGTATAAACTCAATTAAACTTCAGGAGGCTTCGAAATCTTATCATAACTTAGATGGCACGCACTATTTAGCGTTTCTAAATGATAGTCACGCTTATTTTAAAGAACATTGTAATTGCATTTCTGTAATGCCTCAACTGAAAAAAATTCACTTACAAGCACTGATTTCAGACTTAAAAACCGTTGATGAGCCTCCACTAAATCGTAAAAACTCTTATTCTTCGGCCATTTCAACTTTAACAGAAATACAATACACACTGCGGTTATAAACATGACAAAACAACGCATGTTGTAAAAAACTTTGATTAATGACTTGACGTTTCGTATGCTTCAACATACATCTTCAGAAGTGACGGTTGGATATAATACAATAAATTTAAATGCTACGGAGAAAGACTGGAACCTAATTTAAAAGAAATGACAACAGTGAAAAAAAAAGATAATATACAGACCTATCTTAAAGTCTGCTAGAAAATATAAACATATACAAGGCTAGTTAAGAAAAAGTTTCTCACTACCCACATTTTCATTTAAAGCTGGTTTTAAATCCTTAATCAATAATGTATCCTTAATTCTACAATGGATATCCGATCGCCCAGTTGTTAAAATTTCAAAATGATCCCATTTAATGTTGTGGCCCGTTGAAGTCATATGATCTGCAATGGCTGATGCGTGACAACCCTTCGTGAGTGCTTTAAAATGTTCCGTTTTTCTGTCATGTAATCGACGCTTTGTTTTACCTATATAAAATTCGTCACAGTTCCAGCAGCTTGCCTTGTAAACGACCTTTGACATGAGAGAGCGGCTAAGTCTGTCCTTGTAGAGGAAAAAAGACTTAATCCGGCGAGTGTTTCGAAAAATAATTCTAAGGTTAAAACAACCATAGAACTTGCAGATACAGGATTTATCTAGTAGAGCCTCCACTACTTCTGACCACTTTTGCAGTTCACAAATGAATTTTAAAGCCTTTACACCTTACCCTTTACGTTAGCAAGACTCCAGTTTCTGTTCTAAAGTGAACCTCATCAGTTGCTCCCATAACTCAATGTCTCGCGGAATAATATGACATTATTGCGTTGTACATAAAATCTTTGTCGCGTATGTACTCTTCGGAAAGATTGAATGTTCGATTCAATTACAAAATCACTCTCGGACACTTTGTTCTACCCCTTCGGTGTCCGTATTAGAGAGAGGTTAAAACGGGGAATCTTTAAAATGGGGAATCTTTAAAATTCAGCTCACTGTGGTTCACAAAGTACTGATTATTCGTGAGAAATTTTTGTTCGTATTAGTGAGGTTAAAACCGGGAATCTTTAAAATGGAGAATCTTTAAAATTCAGCTCACTAAAGTTCACAAACTACTGATTATTCGTGGAAATTTTTTGTTATAACAGGTGACAGCCCTAACACAGATCCTGCTCGTCGCTAAAAGCATTTTAGCCCAGCTTTAGAATATTCAATAAGTCTACCCCAAGTACGTGCCTGATATACTTTTCTGTTGTTCTAAATGTTGTCGTTTATTTAATCTTAGGAATAAAACCAAAAGCCATTCAATGACTACTAAAAACGGACATTAACGTTAATTTTGCGCAAAAGTAAATCCACTGTATAATGCAATCAAATTAGGCTCCTTCACATATGCCGAATCTAATATAAACGACAAGAACAACATATTTTGCCAGGAGCCATTATCAGGGAAGGAAACCGTGAGCGTTGGCCCCACGCAAAGCCATGTTAAGGACGTGTTGGGCTATTTTTAGCAGAAATTGCGCCACCCTTAACGCAATGAGAGCGCCGAAACCTACTACCTTTCACTATCAAGATTCTTCCTTTTTATTAACCTCACGTTCTAACGCATTAACGAGATGGCTTTAAGAGCCCTTTGATTTTATTCCTATTTCACGATAATATAGCAAGCTTAAATCAAGCTCCTAGCCATAATCATGAAAACACGATATTTCAGCGATATTTCCCGATATTTCACGATACTTCCCTTTGAGTGACCCTGTTGAGTAAATATTAGGTACCTTACTCTATCCCAAAATTTCCAAGATAGAGTTTCTTTCCTTACATATTGCTTATCCACGGGTTAACGGTGGACGTCAAACTGAATCCCCCAGGGAAGGAACAAGGAAGACTTTCAAAAGCTCTGGGTAGCTCTTCCTGCCCAGGGGAAAAGCACTGATAAGAACATTAGCTCATGATCAGGCTTATACGTTAGTTTTAGGGGTCTCGAACATGTCGAAAAGGCCCGTTGTAGCGGTGTGTTGACTGTATTTTAAAAACTACCAAGAGTGCCCAAAGTCAAAGTTCAAGAAAAAATTCAAATTTCATTTTGTAAAATACTGAAAAACAAATGGTACCATGCAATAGTACTGCCGAAAGGCTGAGAATTTCGTCGACAGACTAAAAAGTTAGAATTACATCATTTGTCACTCTCCATAGTTGACTCTGGGAGGAAAAAAAGTAAACAAGTAACTGTATTTGCAACGGACCACCGTAACGAAATAGAAGCACCTGATCCTGTGGTAAAGGATCTAATCAGCTATAAAATAATTAAATGATTCGATAAAAAAGCAAGGCTGATAAACGGTACGGAAACGACTATATTTGAAAAAAAATCCAATATTTTGAAAGGCACAGCCTTTCTTCTTCAGGGTCTTACAGATAATGACTCGTAAGGCAAAAAAACGTTACAATTTTAAATTTGAAAGGGGGCTGGGGATTAAATATGATATTATATTGTAGAAAAAAGTGTTCGCGGAAAACTGTACTCATACCAAAAATGTTTGGTTTAATTTAATTCACAATGAAAGAAATCAATGAAAAAGTTATTCAAACGATACTTTCTTGCTCTTGGGTAGGTATATAAATCTCATATAAGTCCTTAAAAATGCTTTGATTTCAGCTTGGAAGTCAGTCAAGATTCTGCTGAGTTTTTTCTTTGTTTAAAGGTCGGCGCTGCAATGCGGTGTTAGCTTGGGCCGTTAACTTATTCATTGAAAGACACCCTGGGCCTGAAAAATAAGTTCATGGGCCAGAAAAGTTAAACTGAAAAAAAAAATAATAATAAATCGTGTTTATTTAACGAGGGTGACACTAAATAGTCATAAGACTAACAATCCTGTGGCCCTCGGATTCCAGATCGAATTGGAATTTGGAAGTGTTGGTTTTTGAGGAGAGGGGAAAACCGGAATACCCGGAGAAAAACCTCTCGGAGCATGATCTACGATCATTGACAAAGGAAACAATCGTACCAGAAAGACACGGAGTCATGGTACACGACCAAAACTGTTGAGGCTGACAACAACTCTTGCCCGCTCCCGAGACAATACATCAAACATTCTTTCAAACAAACATTAATTTTAACACTTCTTAGCATTTTTCCGACATTCTTTTTACATGTATTATTGATTCATGCGAATTACCTGCCATATTTAAAAATATTTTTATATCTCGTTTCATCATACATTTTTATCCGTCGAAGACAGTAGACCGACTTGTCGAAAGCTTATAGTATTTTAACAATTTTTTACCAGAGAACGCTTTTTATATTTTACTGTAAATTTGTAACCGTACAGCGATTTCTTTGTTTAAAAATTGACGTTTAGAAAAGCCAATCGCTCTGAAGATGGGCCAACGCTCAAAAAGTCAGCTTTCAGATTTCTTTACAGTTTTTAATTAATCACTTTACTTAATCAACTTATTTAATACTAAATTTCAGTGTTGTATTTTGACAACTGGTCCACAATTCTAAAAGAAGTCATCATACATTGATTATGAACAAGAAGGAAGGAGAAATAGGATGAATACGTTTTATTACTCGGATTTTATAGCAGGACTGAAACAACTATAAACGTCACTTCTCTCTCTAAAACCGGAAACTAGCCCATTTCAGGTCTACCCCGGGCCCAGCATTATTACGTTTTCCTAACGATTCGCTGGTATTACCTAATAAACACTCGTTAATCCAGTAGTCATTTATACTCTTGAATGGACTAAGAAAAACATTGGAAGCAGCATGTCAGCAAAAAAAGGACCCGAGCCGCCGACAAACGAAAGTTAGACGCAGTAACCCACAAACCACTGCTTCTCTACAGTGACTGACCAGCTTACAGAACCGTAACCTCGTCCCCAGGTCCTTCTCCGCCTTAAAAATGGCGGCACGGGCGCAGGAAACCCTGGACAAGCAACATATCCTCGAGGTCGGAATTATGATTATCATAAAATATTAAGTGCCCATGAATTTATGATTACCATAATTTTGTGGCACAACAGTAGAAACCGAGAGGATCTGGGGTTAAAGTATTGGAATTCTCGACTAATCCAAGATGGACGACGGTAATTCACGAAAACACTGGAACAACTGTGTGAGCTGTCTCTGGTAAAATAAAAGATCATACTAACGACGAAACATAATTATTCTATTTTACAAAATAATACACTCACCAGCCATGCTTGACCTTTGTTGTCCTTCGCGCGCCGTGATGCGATTTTGCCGAGTATTTTGTATTTTGCCGGGATCGTTGATTAGAACTAAGTCTTTCCTCGGTTTCTACTGTTGTGCCACAAAATTATGGTAATCATAATTTCATGGGCACTTAATATTTTATGATAATCATAATTCCGGCCTCGAGGATAAGTTGGGACAAAGCTGACAAAATACTCAAAGAGGCGTGGACTACATTTTGTCACGTGACACACGATGAAATGGCGTTTTCGTAAGTTCGTTTCAGCGATTGGCGGCCATGTTTGTTTTCTGAAAAACTGAAACCGCTGTTTAAGCGAAACGAATACATTTTACATGTTTTACGCGAAAAAATGCTCCAATATTTTTTGTTTATTATTTTGGTAACCTTGTGCAGGGGATTCTACGCTCGATCCGCCATTTTTGAAGCGGAGGAGGCACTGGGGACGAGGTTGATATGGTTAGCATAATATCCCATCCGCCTAAACCCCCTCGGACACCTTATTGAGACTTATATAACGGAGTAACTGGTTAGCTTTCAGTTGAGGTTAGACTACGAGTAGTCCCTCCTCCTACATTGACTGCAATTCCAAAAATCTCATTTACATGGTAAACTGCCGACGTTGTAACAAACAGTACATAGGTGAGACGAAACGACGACTTAAACACCGCTTTAACGAACACAGACGCCCGGTTGACAGACCCACTGCTTCCTCTAGACCTACTGCAGTTTTAGACCATTTTCTTTCCGACGACCATTTACCTACCGACATAGAACTTATTCCATTAGAACTCATACATTCATCTCGTGACGCTATACGCAAAGCTCGAGAAGCGTATCTTATCGAAATGGGTCAAACCCTTGAACCCAAAGGTATTAACAAGCGTGAAGAAATGTAAACTTCGTATTTATATATTTTACATATCGTCTTTCATTAGTTTTATCTTGTTATCTTATATTCTTTTGTTTCTCTTAAATTTGAATTGTAACGTTTCATCTTATATTTTTGAAATCTAACGTCTTTCCATTGTAATCTTATATCCTTTTGTTTCTTGGAGATTTATATTGTAACGTTTTTCTTGTAGTCATTTTATTCCCTGAAGAAGTCAGGCCGTGCCTGACGAAATATTGGAAAGAATATTATAATCCCAGTTGTACAGTCAGCCTTGCTTTATTAGTTCTTTCGTATATGATAATCTGAAGCTTTCGTGCTTTCGAAATATTATACCCCGTTTTAGGAAACGTCTCTAAAATGGATACACCGTTCCAGATCAGGAGTCCCAAAATCACGACCCCGTTGGGCGGCACATACCCGTATGGGTATTTTGGGGGAGTACCCCCTCCCCCCCCCCCCCCCCGGGCCACCACCATTTTACATTTGAGTCTGTTCCGGTTGCAGCGATGTTATGTTTGGGATTTTTTCCAGACATGCCTGAAGTTTGTCAGCCATTGACAGAAGCTGAAATTATGTCAGAGTGTTGATAGCGGCTAGCGCGTTTTTGACAGATGTTGACAGGTTGCCATGGAAGAGCCAATCAAAATTTTGAGTTGTGAGAACAACGCATAAGGTCTAAAGCTTGGGCTTTGTCTGTAGTCCCTCTTTTTTCTCTCTCCCCGCCGCGCGTCTCGCCTTTCTCACGTGGGGTGATTTTCGCGCGCGCTCGCGTTTCGCTCGCTCTACTATCCCTGAGGGAAAAGAAGGGACTACTTGAGTCTAAGTTGAGGTTGGGGTTAGCAGTTTATATAGTTAAATTTAGGCCTAAACAACCCGAGAAACTAGGTGGTACTGTGGTACGGTAGGCTATGTAAGTCTATGCCTAGCTGAGGTCACAGGTTCAATCCTGAGTGGGGATTTTAGATTTTCTTTTTTACACTTAAACATTTATTGAAAATAAAATTCTAAGTGTCGACATTACGTTATATAATTTCCAATAAGTGTCCGAGGTGGTTTAGGCGGATGGGATCTAATGCTGACCGGTTGATATAGCCGTTATAGTTCATGGTGCCGTATTCCTCCTGCCGCATTCATTGTTCTAAACCCATATTTACCATGAATGACGTAACCAAATACAGAGCACCCGCTAACATTCATAATTATTTGAATAGTTTATTCTCGTGTTGCGCTCCCTGGTTATCACATTTCGAGGGATTTCGATGGTAAAACACTACTGTCAAATATCGCGACCTCTCCCCAATCCGTCCGATCTGTGTTTTTTTGCACGGGCCTACCAGCAAAGCATTTGAACATTTTTATAAGGCTTATTTTACTCTTTATTTCGATATCTTCAGCTTGGCTTTGGGTTTTCCTACGCCGATTTCTGCGTATTCTTTATGTTTCGAGGCGACTTAAGGAACAATGCTCCGCTCAGTCAGCAACACTTTGTGTATTTCATGACTATACTGAGGAGTGTTGCTTCTCAAACCTCAACCCAATATCTATTACCAAGCCGCTAGGATGGGATATGGGCGGACCTATCCTCACAAGTAAGCCTGTTCACAGCCTACATAGTTTCTTTTAATGACTGTGCTACTTCTTTTGGAGCGATGTTCGTATAAGCTTGAAATTATTCCGCGTGAACACAACGAAAACAACAAAAGAACTGGAAGGAAGCAATCTGACTGGTTTAGCGAACGAAGGCAAACGCGCGCGTTTTTTGGTTGGTTTATCAAACACTCAAAGCGAAGTGAACGGATTGAGAGCTAAAAATTAATTATTCTCTTTGACATCACTCGTTTTTCAGCATTTTCCATTTTTATACTAGACGTTTAAGTCGTCTCGAGACAAATTTAACGTCTCAGACGATATTAACGTCTCTAGCATAAAAACGGCCATTCTGATAGGCCAATCGAACAAGTCTCTTTCCATTGAGAAATTTTCGCGTGGAAAACGAGCAAGGCTTGTTTTAAGTTGATCACTTCGATTCCTGGCGGATGAAACAAATCGCACACCGTTTTCCAAGATTTAGAGACGTAAATTAAAGCCTTGGATTTTACTTGAAACACGTTTTATTGTTTTAACAAGAAGTAATATAAATTTCACTTTTACATCATATTTTACATATTTGCAGATCTCTGATATTAGAATAAATCTCTTTTTCTGTCTGTAGTATGTATATAATTACGTATCATTACAAAAAAAATATTTTCTTTTTATACTTTTCCTTGGGCTATTATTAGAAAATAATATTAGTACTATTAGATATATTTAGCTAACGACAAAAATACAACGCATGGACGTATGTTTTTTCTGAAGAATTTTGAATATTTTTAAACTCTGTGAAAATTTCATAAACTTTGCACAACGAGTCTTAACCAACCGGAGCTAAACAAAGAAGGTATTTTCTTTTAAGCTGTTCGGAAGTCCTGCCTGATATTTCTTATAAATGAATATCCCACCTTTTGGTGGGTTTATTCTCTCATCAGCTCAAAGAAAAGCTCTGGCCTTGATTTTGAATTTGCGCTATCATTAAGACAATCGCAAAATCGATTTGCAAAATCAGCGTGGCTCTTAGTTTTCAATAAACTGCTCCGTCTACATCCATCGGTTGGCTATGTCCTTGTGTGGTCTCGCTTCTTCTTCTCTTTATCTTTGAATGCCTCTTTTTGTCTTTCAGATGGTTTCTTTGGTAATCCTCAGAAATTGTCCACATCGACTTATATGGTCGCTTGGGGTCTGGGACACGAATAAATCGCTTTCTGAGTGACAAGGTGTGACGAACAGCATTCTGTTAAGAAAGAAATGAAATGATCATGAGTAACGAAATAGATCGCCATTGGTACAAGACCTTAGCATTAAATCGATCTGCTACATAATTGCTGATGAAATATACGACCCATATACATGTAGCAAATAATTGCATCGTCATTGCAAATTGCAATTTGTTTTATGGTAATTATAACTTGTTCGCAAAATTATGCTCTCTTTTAGCGTGCCATACACTTCTTCTTGTCAAAGTTCGTTGGTTGATGTGTTCACTATCGGAACAGTACTGAAACCGCTCACCACTAAAAAATTCAACAGAAAACAAATAGATTCCCGAAAAATAAAATGTTTGGAGTTTTCATCATTTCCTTGACCTTCACCGAAAGTTGTACAACGTTTTAACCCAAGCTTGAAAGAGTTTTTTTCTTAGAGAGCGGGCTGTGTTTATGATTAGGGAGCTTAAGATCCACGACGACGGCATGGACGACGACGACCGGAAGTGAGATTCACGCGATTTTCCCGCGAATTCCGTCGTCGTCCTCTCGTCGACGACGACTAAGCCAGTAGTTTCACGTCGTCGTGCAAAGGAGTTGTTTAAACAAAGTTCAAAGGTAAAACTTTACACTGACTTGTCACTTTTGTAATCTTTTTTCATCCTTTATCTTTTGTGGTTTCATTTAAGCTTCTCTTTCTATTTTACGAAGCGAATTGGATTAAAAATTTGACTGTATATAACGTGCGTGTTTTCGTGTTGTTTACTAACTGGCGGCAAGACAAGAGGAAAAGGAGAACCTGTAAGTCGTAATTTTATTTTCCCATGTGGTTGTAAAAAGGAATGAAGAACCTGAATAATAATTATAAGTACTCAATTGTGTTTTGACTTGAGAACACAACTGTAAGTGCTGGCAGCATAACGTTTATCTTTAAAACTTGCCCTTACGGTCGAAACAACTAGATCGAAAAAAATTATTCATGACTGCAAGCAGCTGGCCGCAAGCCTTGAATAGAAGAATTTAATCACTTGTACTCTGTAATTTTCGCCTCTGTAATATGTAAAAATATATCGAATCTCTAGCAGTGAAACGTTTCATTTTGTAACTTTTTTGCACATGCGATTATTTAGACTCACTTACGGCCAAATACAATTTTTTTGCCAACTCTTGTAATTAATTGTGTATCACTATCGTGTTTATTTTTAGGAATCCAAACTTTGTATGGAATTCCGAACACAATATACTAATGTGTCGGGAACTCGGCCAAACACTCGGACTCGGTCATTTCATACAGCGCGAACTTTCGATATTCTCCATGGGGAAAAAATCAGGATTTTTTGCCTCGAACAGGTCAAACAAAACTTGAAATTCTTCGTCGTTAATAAAGTTTAATCCACGGCTCTAAAAAGAAGCTCACTCGTGTCCTTAAACGATGTCATCTTGAGCGAGACGTTTTCAACAAGCCAAGTCGAAATAAGTCGTCGTCGTCTACCTGCCGGCCGCATCTTAAGTTTTCATTTTCCCACCGAAACCGACGTCCTCAGTCCAGTCCTCCCGCGGTCTATAGACGTCGTCGTCGTCTCGTTCGTCGTGGATCTTAAGTTCTCTATTGCATCGGTCACGACAAAGGACCTATTGTAAATCACTTTTTATAGCAGAGGATGCTGGAGGCTGGCAGGATGTCCGCGTCCTATGTTGATCTGTTTTTGTCGCCAAGGGCAATAAAATGATCACAATCGTTACATATGAAATTCTTAATTTAAAAAAAAAACATTCCTTTCACATATATTTGTCAAAATGGACTGGTTTTGAGATTTATTTGCACATGCGAAAGTTCGGTATGAAAATGTTCTCTTTTCTTAACTGATTTGATCAAGTTCATCAAAATGTTGAAAAATGATATACTGTATCGAAATTGGTTAACATTTTGCTAAAAACATGTTCAAAATCAGTCTATTTAGGGTTTCTTTCCTGGTTTGTTAAATAAAAGTTCATGATGCTGGCCTATCATTTGTCTTTCGTGATGATATTCTTAAGTGTGACGATCAAAATAAGGCCATGAGCAGTACAATTGCATATTCCCGAAGTTTATATACCGTAAAGGGGGGTTCTAACGTTTTAAGCCTGCCGCACACTTGAGGAAAGTGCTGAGCAAAATTCCTCGCGAGGCAGTTAGCTCAGCTGTTTCCGCAAGTGTGCGCTGGATTTTTGGTGAGTTTTTCGCCTCGCGAGGCCGTGAGGCAAATATCTGTCGTGTTTGATATTTTTTGCCTCACGAGACAAATTCCTCATCGTGTGCGGGCGCCGTGAGAATCTGGCTGAGCCAAATTAATCGATTAGCCAATAAAATTGCATCGCGAGCTCACGTGATTTCAAGCTCGACATTCAAGATGGCGGACAGGAGTGTGGTTAACGAAGTTATCCTAGAGGATAAACTTGTCGAGTTCAGTATGCAGCCTTGTATGTTGCATGTTTACTGTATTAATATCTAATAAAATGCTAAATTTAAATTACACCTAATTACAATAACGTTGTCATAGAAAAATGGAAAAACGGAAAATGGAAAAAAGGCCAGTAGGAATTAATTAGACACACAAATAACAATAGCCGCTGCACGCTTAATTTAAATTAACAATAGCCGCTGCACGCTTAATCGTGCCGCCTGTCGCTGTGAATGATGATTAAGCTAATTAATTCCTATTTGGCTTTTTTCATTTTTCATTTTCCTATGACAACATTACTGCAATTAGGTGTATATCCTAAGAATATTCTAAAAAAGTGGATATTAAAAATTTGATTCAATATCAATTACAGCAATTGCAGTTATACAAATGTAATATTACATTTTGTATACTCTGAGTGGACCACAAACAAACGGATAAGAAGAGCTACGACTGGAAGTTTTAACATCTTGTCGTCCGCCATCTTGAATGTCGAGCTTGAAATCACGTGAGCTTGCCATGCAATTTTATTGGCTAATCGATTAATTTGGCTCAGCCAGATTCTCACGGCGCCCGCACACGATGAGGAATTTGTCTCGTGAGGCAAAAAATATCAAACACGTCAGATATTTGCCTCACGACCTCGCGAGGCGAAAAACTCACCAAAAATCCAGCGCACACTTGCGGAAACAGCTGAGCTAACTGCCTCGCGAGGAATTTTGCTCAGCACTTTCCTCAAGTGTGCGGCAGGCTTTAGTCTGTCAATGAAATCCTATAAAGTGTAATCACTCAAAAAGAGTTATTGAGCAGTGCTCTACTATATACTGCAGTTTGTTTGCGAAGATGTTTCAAAGGAATTTTCCTTTTTTTTTAACTGATTTAAATTTAGATTGGGAGAGGAAGGACAGGAAGCTTTCGTACTCTTTCAGACTCAGTAGTTTTTTGACTTGTTATTACAGTACGGACATCCGGACAAAAAGCACAAAATTTTGATCACTTATTCCCGAGTCAAGACTAGACTGCATTAAAGCAATGCGAGATGATAGTACTGAAGAAGAAGAATTATTAAATGAATTCACAATTAAAACTTAGTACGATTAATCATCGACAGAAAAAAGCGGAAGATTGCCTTTCTAGTTAGCGACAAAAGGGTTCAAGGCTGACTGGTCGAGTGAGTTTACTCGGTTGATATCGTCTTCGTTTGCAAGCATCACTTTTGTTTCCAGTGACGACGGGAAAAACGCTTTTAATAGTCGACTGCAACGTGTACAGGAAGACTTGAGGTAGACGGGAGCGGAAGACAGCTTTCGGAAATGACTGTTTTTAGTATTCCGTTGGCTAAGTCTAGTACTTGTTATGGGTCACGAATTGTTCGCATACAAATCTACCTTTGTTTTTTGACTGCAATCTTTTAAAATTTAAAAACCTTAAATCTTAAATCTTCATTGAATGATGAAAATTTTTTCTTAAATAACAAATAACGAGGATTTTAAAGCACAAAAGGCTATGTTTTTGACACAAATGAATTGATTTTTAACTCGGAATCAAACTATATTTCTCGTGATGGGTTTTTATTTTGTCTAATGTCGACTATCCATTTTACGGTAAGGTTTCCCTAATATTCACCGTGTTTTGTGTCTTTTTTTTAACAATTGAAGCCATAATTCGGGTCATTTTTCTCTATTTTAAAACTGGTTTGCTAGCATAAAGTGCAGTCGCAGAAAATACGGTACCGCCTCTTCCTTTGAAAGACAATTAATCTGACGTTATAAACATCCTTGCTTCATATTCTAGAAAAAAATTCTTTCAATCTATTTTCCACTAACTTGGCAACAAGTTGACAAAACATTTCATTTAGTATCCTAACTGAAATATTTCCATGTAAATTATTTAAAGGTGGAAGGACTAATTTCATTCCAAGATAAATATTCCGGAGTGATAAATTAGTTAAAAATCTTTGTACGATGATATTCTTTTAATAACGAAGACCAAGAGAAAGATATGTTTATGCTCCTTCACTGATTTTAGACCCAATAAAACTGTGTGAGACAGAGTTGCCGTTATCAATTCAAAGAGGTAGTTTAATTTATGATTTGGCGAGGTAGGAGTTTAAGGTCTTGCTAGAAATAAAGCGTAAAACTAGAACGGTATTTAATACACTATTGTAGCTTTTTGCCTTTGGCTTACCTTCCATCCTTGCACAGATAAATAAGTTCCCTTGTCGTTGAAATACGGCACGTTCTTGACAATCCAGCTGTATATGTCTGATAAAGTCATCATATTGTCGTCCCTGGAAGTTATCGCCATTGTGATTAAGTCGGAGTAGGAAGCCTTTCCCCAGGGGTTGGCCTGCTGTGAGCGTGGTTTAGGAGCAGGTGCTGGTCCTGGTACGGAGCACTCTGGAGTGAGGTTAATCAATGGATCTTCTCGACTACTTGTGGAGCCTGAAGAAGCAAACGAGCGCGGCGATTCTATGCTTTCAATATCATCTTCACTATGTCGGTCTTCCTTGACGACCGATACTTCCTCTACTGTGGCCTCACCATTTTTCATTTTTAGCTCTTCAACGCTTTGTCTTGGAGGTGAACTGTGCGGAGATAATAAAACAGGTAAAGTGCTATAAAGTTCTCGGCACATTCTGTGCTGTTCGTGGGTGGGTATCATCGCGGGACTCCACGGGATCCATCCGGGACCGACTGTAGGTACAACTGTCGTACAACTGCACTCGTATCTGCCAGTGAACGTGTTTCGTGACTCGTGGATACCAATGTTGTCCACCCAAACAGTGCTTGCCGGGTCTTGATTTTGAAAAGCGGACCTGGGATAGTGAATCTGTGTTTTTGGAACATGCCCTTTCTTAAGGGATTTGTTCACAGATTCAGGTACCTGTATAAACATGCTTGGTTTTCCCTTGATTGTGTCTGACCTAGTACACGTTACGGATATACAGTCGAACTGAATGCTCCGAACGTTAATATAGGTTTATTTTCTTTGTCGAGTTATTACCGGAAACACTTATGTCGTCACTCGCCAAATCTCCGACGTTAGCCGAGCGACTCTGACGTCATTGCTAATTGTCCGTGAATTGTAGGAATGAAAAGTTCATGGCCGAGTAAACAAGAACATCGAAGAAAAACATTTAATTTTAAGATCTTACATGCGATTTAAGCCTGTTTTATCAATATAATACGAAAGCTTGAAATATTTACTTACTATAATTAGCATTCATGTTTTAGAATAGAAGTATTTGAAGATTTTTTAAGATGTGTAAAGTTCATGACATTTGATTAGCACTTAGTAACGACGAGCCCCTGTAAACATTTACAAACATGCGTGAAAACAGCTATTTGGGGTGATTATGTGGTGGTGATTGGTATTCGGCTATACAAAACTCGCTATTTTGAAGCATTTTAATGTCTAGAACCTCCAAAAAAAGTAACTATATGACATGTCGATTTAATAATTTATAAACCATTCCATATTGCACGAAACTTGTTCTTGTATCTAATATAAAACGTTCCTAGTGTGACGCGTAACCGCCAACGCAGTGACGCGTGATTTCCTTTTGTCTCAGCAGAACAGTGAGTGAGGTCTTTAATGATTAATTGGTTCTTGATCACTGAGCTGTGCAATGCATTTGCAGAACCGAAACGTTCAGTTGCAACAAACAAAGGTATACATTATATTAGCTTAAGCCGTTAACGAGACATTGAGCGACCTTTATACAGTGCGTGGATAAGGGATTTTAATACGGGGTTGTTTTTGTTTTCACAGCACTCTTGTTTTAAGTTGTCATGGTTGTAAAACATTCAAAACAATTCAATCATAATAATGATAATAATACAACCTTTTATTCAACCAATTAAAGGATTTAGTCTTTAAACAAGAAAGTTAGAATTTCTACAAGCGTGATACATTTAGTAATGTCATATTTGGTCATGGCATCTTGAATACAAAAAAGTCCCGTGTATAACTTTGTCAACTTTTGTATTCTTACTAGATGTTGGGTTCTGATATGAATCAATTTTATTTCACAGCAGAGAACGCGTGTTGCGGCTAACCACAGCTTTTAAATGTATTGGTTGTATTTTATTATCTGTTGACTTTACGTGCTTTATCTGCGCAAATATCTTCTGCTAAATTGCAGTTTGTTTGTACTGAAAGTACATTAAAAAACGAAACAGAAAATAGGAAACAAAACAAGCCAAGATAGAAGCACAGAATCAGACGAATGAAAAATTATGTTTGCACGTTCCTCAGTTTTTGGATATTCTCCTTGAATGCCTGTAATTCTCAATCACTAATTTAAACGTATAAAAATAAAAATGCGTTTATTATTTCTTTTCTTTTGAATTACCCTAGATGAGATGCCTCAGTAACGGAGCAAGTTTTTATTATGATGTCTACCAGACGTCGGATTAAACTGGATTAGATTATTTTTGTTCAGGTTCAGGTTGTTGTGGACGTAAACACAAAAAATATCTAAAATACAAAAACTACAAAAATAACTGTGATGATAAATGCAAAAATAACACACCGTGACGCGACTGAAAAGGTACAAAATTAGAAGTTATACAACTCGATGTAATCATATCCAAAACTGTGTTACCGTAAGGTCTGATGTTTTGTTCTCGGTCGTGTTAAAAAGTTTTTGAATTTATATCATCAGAATAAAATTATAAACTTCGAGAGATACTTATTTCCGTTTCTTTTAACTTTAGGTCCATCTGGGTCATGTTCATTTTTAATAGTTCTCTGATCACGTACTGTTCACTGAATCTTTTCCTCATGTGACTGAACAAAAGACAAGGACGATTTAATCGACGTTAATGTCCGCTTGCGTGATAAATAATCTCGTTGATGTCTATGAGATGACTTCCGTTTCTTTCAAATCGTTCTTCGTATATTGAGCTTCCGTAATGCAATTCCGCTATTGCGACATTTTCAGTGACACACACTGAGGTAGACGTATGCTCGAGTGCAAATTCAAGGGTTTTACAAGTACCGCGGCATCCGCTGAGTTATATTTCACGCTATGTTATCTTCAAGTAAGTAAAATTACGATAAGGGCCTCCAATTCATCAATTTAAAAATCCAAACTACTCGAGTTTTGATTTTATTAGATTGCCAAAGCCCAATTTCGTTAATTTTTCAAATTTTAGTACTTTAAAATAGCAAACTGGTAAGTCGTCAACAAAACTTTCTGCTTGATAGCTTCCATTTGAATGTTCAATGGACCCTTCAGGATTTGATTCATCGGATCAAAACTTATAACCATGTTGTATTGTGACTCAGAGTTAATTTGGTGCAGTAAAGGTTTCAAATGTTTAAAATGTGAATATAAAAATGTATATGCTTGTTTAAACAAGCAGAAAGGAAGTAAACTAAAATGTTATCCTTTGTTGCTACATTTGTTATACCCAGCATTTAATGATTATCAATATTATTATTGTTTTTCCATTAGGATCTTTTACTCTGTATGACGGGCAAGAAATATATTAAAGTTGTCGCCTGTATTGTTGATAAATGAACAATCAGCTCAAGGGCCAAGTCATGGGACGATGTAACTGCCAGCAATCAACATCATGCTTTGCAGAGCCCGCCGCGACGAAATGGATGGATGAGTTTCACCACAGTCTGGTAGGTGTGTTTATGAAATCTTGTCGTCAATATTACTGTTAGTTTGGAGCTTGTTAATGAAGACAATTTCCTAGCTTACTATGAGAATGTGTGCATACACATTGTTATTTTTTTCTTGTTGTCTTAAAATGGAAATGAATGACATTTACCCAGTTGAAGTGACGAAACTGAACATAAACCGCCCCGACATATTCAAATAGAAGTGTATCAATTTGCATCTGAAGTCAGGCGCTGACAGTAGCCAACATTTCACTAGAACTTGTGTCGGTTCAGCCTTATCCACCTGTTACAAACTGCAAAGTGGCTAACATTTTAACAACCCAATCGTGTTTCTATCAAAACATTGACTATGGCATCTCTTAGAGTAAATGAAATTCCCAACAATTTACTCCCAAAATGAGGACGGCTCTTGTCATGATCCTTTTGTGCCAACATTTAAACGAACAGGTCAAGACAGTTTTAGTACATTTCCATGAATTAAGAAAAATTGACAATTATCATAGACGTGGTCTACATTTTGTAAGCCTACCCTTCAAATCAGGTCATTGTTATTAAAATTGGCAACAAATTCATCCACAGGACATACAGCTTATGTGCCAACATTTAAACGAAAAGATCAAGATATAGTTTAGTGCCTTTTCATCTATGAAGAAAAATTGAATATTGTAATAAACTTGGTCTAACATTTTGTTGACTAAAAGATTTGCCTACTCTGCAAATCAGGCCATTGTTAAATTGGCAACAAATTGACAACAGATAAATAATGGCCGAATGAATAACTTCATTACTGATTATCATACTTGGCTCTATCGTACTTGCACATCAGTGTCGTATGCAACAGAACACTATCCAGACTGAGAACTGAAGGCCACTACAACGGCCACAATACTACTTTATTATTATTAACAACAACAACAAAAACAACAACAGTCGTTATTTGTACTCAAGTAAAGATAGTTTATATTTGAAGGAAAGGATTGCTTAGAATTCAGTAAGCCGGCAATTAAAATGAAAATCAGAAAAGGGTACATGACCGTAACTCGTAACTGAGACACTTCTTTCTATACGCAATGACTATATAACTGCACTGATAAAACCATACTTAGGGCGGAAAATTATACTCAACTAGCAAATTCTGCCTCTACTCGAGGCAAAAACAATTATGTACGTTTATAGCATTCAAACGTACAATTCTCGATAGTAAAATCATGTCTTAAACACTTTAATTTGTATTGAGGATACTAGGAAACTCAACATAAATTTTATTCAGACTGGAATATTTCAGTGAAAACAAACAATAGAACTTTCCCTACATAGTTCACAGTAAATACACCAACACAACAATGTATCGCTCGATGTAGTGACATGTATGATGATCGGCTAACGTTATTCTTCAATGAATATGGCGATCCGTAAACGAAAACCTTTGTAAAATTACACTGAAAGTCACGGTCACGGTATCCCGAAAAGAACGAAGAAAGGTCGATAAGGCAGTTAGGTCAGTAATGTTCCTTGTGACTCGAGTCTGGCATTGACACAAAAAGATACTTCAATAGTCAAGTCACAAACCCCATTTATGGTAGTAAGTAAATGAAAATACTTCATAGTGGATACTTCATTATTATTAGTAGTAGACTAGCTGTTGACGACCGTTTACCGGATGACTGCAACGAATGTTAAGGGAAATTGTCGTTGATAACAAATATGGCGCCATATTTATGCTGACAAGTCATATGATGTAATCCCGTGTTCTAATTATCAGCCTGCAGAAGCAGTATTTCTAAAGCAATCCATTTTGTATCTTAACAAAAGCAGGGATATTTTAATCAAATATCTCAAATCCATGGGCAAACAAAAAGGTGTTACAAACATGAGTCATAATCTATAAGTTTTGTCGATAACAAGATGGCGTACTTGACGCCATCTTGAAAGTTAAATTCGCCCTTCTGTGTTTTAAAATTATTTTGTTCTTTTATTTTTTAGTTTGGATGTCAAAATAGTTTTAATGTGTCTTTATTCCTTTAGCTAATCCAACAAAAACGAAACAACAACAAAAAACTGTGGGTAAGAAGCCAAACAAAACAGCAAAAAAAAACCCACTATATATCTTAAATATTCTTCTTTTTTTTTCTTGATAAAAATCATTGAAGTCATGTTTTGGTGGAACCTTGTATATATATCAATCTCCCTAGTTAGGCTCAGTTATATAATTGTGCATGACTCCGAAAACTGATTAAGATACGAAGGTGATCAATTCTTATCTTTTGTTTAAGTTATCAGTGACACTGGTTTCTGGGCTACACGTTCATTACTCGTTTGATCATATATAATACACTGGACTGACGTATTCCTCTGACATGTTGCATGAATGGCCAGAGACAACGGCTTTCAGAATACATATTTGTTTTTATGAAATGGATTCTAATTAAACCACTTTCTCACCAGAAAAGTACGCTCCTTTTAAAAGAACAATCCAAAAAAGTAAGGCAAAGCTGTAGCAACATTTTATGCGAAGCAGTAATCAGTTACAAAATGGATTTAAGTAGACGTTTATTTGCAGTCCTTGATGAGCTTGGCTGGCTAACATAAAAACTTTGATGACAAAACATGTTTCCGAATGAGTAAAAACGTGCTTTCATCATTGGATTGAACTATGATTCATATACCAAAAAAAAATTAATTGAGCCGTGATCAATATAAAAACAAAAGCGTAAAATACATCGCAAGTAACTTGCGCAACGCCTTTCAAGAACCGCTAAATTCTAATTTGCTATGCCAATATTTCAGGCCGGTGGGAGTCACGCGAGAGCGTAAAGTGTGTGGGCATGACGTCATCATTGGATGCTAAGCAAAAATATTTTGTTTTAGACTTGTTGCTAATGGCGCTTTATCCGGCAGGGGGCGAGATGAATATATACTTTTTTGTTATTAATAGGTTGCCTATTTTTTATGAATAAACATTTGTCTTTTTAAGAATTCAACTAAAGGAAGACAGAGTTCTCGAGAACGGCAGAATGTGCGAATGATAACTGAAAACCGATTTTAAAATCGCTAGCTATTGCAAAGACAGGAAGAACTTGCTATAGATAGAAGTCTTAACTGAATTTAGAAGTCCACCGAGAATACAGCTGAGACGAGGTAAACTTGTCCTTAGATTTGAATATTTTTTTGCTATTTTTTTTTTCAGGCTGCAAACAACAGAGAAAACATTTTATCGCAATTTTCCAAGATCTTTTACCTCGCGTCCTTAAACTTGTTTGTACAAATAGTTTCATTTCTCTTCATTTTTTATTTCAGTTAATACAGTACAAAAAAAATTGGTGTATATTTCCTAGAGTATTAAATATCTTGAGTTGCACTAGCAATGAAAATTCAGATTATCATATCCGTCATTCGTTAACGTTAACTGATTTACATCATCAATGAAAGTGAGACAGCTCTACCATCTCCCTTACCCCACTTTCAACATGATTTTCGATGCTTGAGCGTATGTTAGTGCTTATTGCACAAGTGGGAAGCAGGCTTATAAGTTAATTCCTACAAACTGAAGAAAGAAAACTGAAATAATGTCATCAACGACACCGCCGCTAAGGAAAACGATCAATTAAGCTATAAAGAGAGGAAAGTGATATATATAATAAAAAACTAAAATATGTCAGACAAACATAAAAATTTATTAAATTGTTTTGGAACGCAGTCTATTTTTTCCATTAAACAACATTGAAATTAAGAAATGGGGAGATCATTGTTAAGTGAAGAAATGATTCTCGCAGTTATGTTTGCAATTAAAGCAGTCTTAATTGTTAACGGAGATATTTGTTAACGTTATTTTCAATTTTGTCCATGTCTTCATATTTCCCACACGTTTCTAGACGCTTAGACAAAAAAAAAACACATCCTGATCTATTTCTAAAGTAATCCAACATTATTTAAATACAATGATGGACGCGTGTGGTAAGCTTGGAATTAAAGGCTGTTATTTATTTTTATTGTCTGCGTTTTGTTTCTCGACATAAAAAATACCAATAAAATAAAATAATTAATATATGAAGAAAACGGTTTTGTTTGACTATATATATAATTTCTTTTCGTTAGGATCAATTTATAAGTGAGTCTTAAACTCTATACTTTTGTACATACAAACTAGAACGGCATTGTGTTTTTGTTTGGGATGTTATTTTTATATTCATACCACAATTTTTCAATCCCACGCCAGCAAGCAAACACAGCAATCGGGAGGAAGCGTAGCTGGTTGTTAAACTGAAGTTGTAAATATGTATACTGTGTGAAGCGACTTTGCAACTGTGTGAAAGCGCGACTTAAGTGAACCTGAGCATTTAAGCTAAAAAGGACAATAAACATAACATAACCGAATGACTCGGTGTGTGCTTGTCTGAAAGACTGAAAAAGATATTATTATTTCTTTTATCCTATTACTTTGAGCAGAACTTTGTTGTTATTTCACGCATTAGTCTCAAACTATAATCTAATAGCTAAATACTCGCCCATCAATAGCAGGATTAGAGTTTTTAAAAGGCATAAAAATTGTATTTAGATAATCATATCTAAAATGCGGTTGTCACGTCTGAAATTGTTTAAGTTTTGAATTTGCTGTATGTGATTTTGTAAGGATAAATTAGTATGGACAAAAGGTATATTTTTCGCTTATCAGCGGTCATGATCACTCCAAGTCTTTAAGGTTATATTCACAGACCTAAAGTTAAGACCAACCTTTTATGTTTAAATTTTATATCTAGTTCAGTTTAAAAAAGCTAAAAACCAGAAATGAAGAAATGACATCTGCTTCAGTGGACTCAGAGTAATGGTTTAGTTTTGTTTAGAATTATTCTGTTTGTGCACTGAAATTATAAAGAAGTGTATTTGGCTACAGATGGCTAGGAGGGGAAGAAGTTGCAATCAAGTTCTCTCCTTGTGTTTAATAAATAATTTGTTCTCCTTCGAGAATACACCTGGTCGCTTCCTCTAAGTATTCTACTAGCTCTTCATAGTTATAGTATTGTACGGGTTTAATTTGATAACCCAAGGATAAAAATTCACATGACATAGCGAGTTAAAGAAGGAATCGTGAAACTTGAAGGGCAAACTTAAAAGAAAGAAACCAGGTTTAATTTTTAGAGCATTTTGCTTGTTTTTACACAGTGAGTTTTTTAATTACACTTAACTGAGTCAAACTGCCTTGTCACGCGTGCGTGACGTCAAACAAGTGGGCGAGGGTCTTGACGTCACCACATAGTTGTTTACTATCCACCCCCATTCAATTGAAATTCAGCCTGTTACTTTTTCAGCGTGTTGCTTTATATTAGTTATTTTGCTACAAAGATAAGGAAGGAACAAAAAACAACTGAGCACTTACTGAAACACTGCTCTCAATAACTTGTATTTTAGGGATAACACCTTAACATTTCATAACTGTCTCGAAAGCTACTAGGTCATAACAAATGTTTTACGGCCTATTTCGTGGAATAAAAAATAGATATGATTACAACGTTATAGTCTCGATATTGGCACTGCAGCGTCGCTCGATGCATCATTAATTTTTTTCTTTTCATATGGTCTATAATTTTCAAAAATAACTTTCAATGTCGCTACATGTTCATTATGAGTTCTCTAGATTCTGTCTCGGTTCTAATTCCTGGCAAGAGAACATAACGTTTTGATCCCTTTTTAAATCCTGTTTGCAATGTGAGATTTTGTGAATATCTAAGATTGAGAGTAAGCAAGTTTTTATTAATTAAGGCTTTTGGAGTCTTGACTAGTGAGGCGTACATTACTCTTCTGACGTTCGGGATGCGGTTATTGCTTAGTATAGAGTAGACGTCTTTCGGTTAACCTCACCAGTCCAACATTATTTAATGATCCTAATTACTAATTTATCCTCCAACGCATTTTTCACGCTTTCGAATGGCATATTGTAGAGTTAACAAATAAAGAAGCCCCGACTGTGCTCTGTTCTGTTGTAAAGCACGCAGGAAGCGGCTAGAGCACGAAAGAAGTAGGGGGAAACACGAGCCGCAGGCGAGTGTTTCTCCCTACTTCTTGAGTGCTCTAGCCGCTTCCTGCGTGCTTTACAACAGAACAGAGCACAGTCGGGGCTTCTTTATTTGTTTTATGATAAAGAAGCCATTAATTTCCACACGCATTCACGTAATTTTCAAAACAAACTTTAATTTCCAAACGAACAGAGGTGGCGTGAGCGTGAATCTGTACTCTCAAAAAGCACGCTAAAATTAGCCAATCACAATCCTTGTTAGAATGGTTCAAACAATTTGATTGGTTGAATAAGACCAAAGCTGTCAAAATGTCAAACCATCAAAGTTCACAAACCATCAAAGTTCACAAACAGAATCGAATTTAACACGAGTGCTTGTAGTTTTTCAGTCCAAAAACAGGATCGAACAGTAAAATATTCAATGAAATCCGGCCGAATTGTGGCTCATGAAAACCTGTACGTTATCAACATGACATACATTCCAGGTCATACAAGATGTCCGGGTCAAACAAATCCCCGAGAGAGAAGTCCGGGAATTGGTCGGCCATTTTTTGGTTGATGGCGTGACACAATTACTCCGTGCATCTGTACTCTGATAAAGCACGCTCTTTCAACCAATCAGAGCGCGCGTTATATCGAAACTTTATTATAATTCTTGGTACAAGAGCAAAACAACAGAACCATGAGATATTAACTCACGAGTGGTGAATGGTATACTCTTAATTGTTATATCATAAAAAATGACCAAGCTAAGAAACTATATATCGTGTAAATGATTGTTTTATTATCTCCCCTTTAGAACTAAAAGTTTGATACAGAACGACTCAGAAAATACAAGAGACTTTTTTAAACAAATTTTGACAATTATAGTTAGGTCTAGAGCTGAATTTTCAGGTGGACTGAAATGTTCTTGTTTTCGAACATGTTAAATTGTGTTGTATTATCAAACGTAAAAATACTCAAACTTCCCATTTCTTTGACATTTAAACGATTTGTGAACAATTTTGCTCAAGTCACGTTTTTCCAGTTTCCTTTGTAGTTCAGGGGATCCTTCATATCACAAGTGAGCGAACACAAAACATGAAAAATGAAATACAGTGTAATGTCCGTTTACGTAATATGACTGTCAGACAATTTCCGTTTCTATCAAATCAATACTCGCATATTAGCTTTCACAGGTAATTTCTCTGTTGCGAAATAATCAGTGAGACAAATCAAGAGAGGCACTCGAGTCTTACAGCCACCAAGAATGTTTTACGTGTCCATTGTTGCCTTTATATTAAGGACGTTCGCGCTAATTGTTTATGCGCATCCTTACTGCGCACGCAATTCATGTCGCAACGCCATGCTACGTCATGCACGAGCGCGCGCGCAAGAGAAGAAATCTAAGCACACAAAGGGCTGACAGCCGTTGCGTTAACTTTGCTTAGATTTAACTCGCTTGGATGGTCGGTGACCCCCAATTTTTTTTTTTCATAAATAATTTTCTTTGCCAATTCTCGACAGATTTTGAAAAAATGAACAAAAAATCAATGTAGGAAGTTTAAATTTTTTCCATTTTTCTACCCTTGAATGAGTGAAGGACTCTTATCCTGACAGTAAACTTAAAAAGGTTAAGGCTAGTTTTCACTAGCGCATAAGCATAAGCACAAGCCAACATACGCAGACTCAGTAACATGTTGATCATTAGTGCCTATTGTTCTGTTTTGTTCAAACAATTGGAACTAATGAATAACACGTTACTGAGTCTGCTTATGTTGGCTTGTGCTTATGCTTATGCGCTAGTGAAAACCAGCCTTTAAAGTTCATATCTGCAGAGAAATAGCTCTGCATTTTCTTAAGTAACATGGAGTTGTCTCAGTATATATCTGAAAACTAAAAGCGAACCAGAATGACGAATGGTCACCATTTTCACTTAGATGTCTCCAATTTATCATCCAAATGCTTTATCAATGAATGCAGTAAGTTCTACCTGCGAATGAACATGTTCACACGCGCATTGCGTAATGTTTAACTAATTTAAAAAATCTATATTTACAAGATAAAAATTAACAAGACAAAAATTTAAAAAAAATAAACAAGATACTACGGAAATAAACTAAAAAAAACTAAAAATTCAGCTTAATATAAAATTAATTATTAAAAGCTAGCCTAAAAAGGTACGTCTTTAATGCTGGTATTAGTAATCGTAGATTAATTAGGTAAGTGCGTTTGACATGAAGTAGCACAAAAGTAGTCAACCCTCTGGCTTCAATTGAATCTGACTAAAATCAAATTTATAACTTACAGTGACGTGGAAACCTAAACAAGCAGTTGTTTAATGGATGAAAAAAGCAAACAAAAACGCGAGAGTACCAAATGGATTATTGGAACTGAACAGTGAAATAAGTTAGTTAACATTCAGTTTATGTTGAGTGTTTTAAAGCTGTTAACCTTTGTCAGTCTTCATTTCACTTGCATGTCATATGACAAAAGCGGCCAGTAATGCGTTCCTTCTTTAGGCCACACAGCACTTCAATAGAATTTCGTACGCTATCTCATTTGTTTGCACCTTTTTCGTTTTATTTAGCGGGATTCCATTTTATATTAAATAGAAACACGGGCAAGGATGTATAAAATAGTTAGTTTATGTAACTATATATATCTTTTCATCTTTCTCAAAATAACGAGTTTTTTTCGTTGAAAACCGACCAAAACGCTTCGTGCCTGAGCAAAATTGTGTTGGCAAATAGCGCGGACAGTTCTGCAGTTCATAGTTTTCAAATGCTTAGTACTTTAAGTAGCTTTTAAAACGTTTAGTGAATTGACAGTGGTTTGGTAATATATTAAACTTTAAACAGTGAAAATGATAACCTTCACTTTGAAGTACTTTGCATAACTTTTGCAAATTTCTCTCGTTTGACCGCGGTGGAGTTTACACCAGAGCAAACTTGTTCCCAGGGCCTTCACGGTAGGTCTAGAGTGCGTATGCCAGTTTCCCCAGCCGAGATCATAATTGTTCAAATTGATGTCGAAATGAAAGATCTGTCGATTGATGAAACGAGAAATTCTAAAATATTTTCGCCTGTGAACAAGGATAGCCACGGAACCACATGAAAATCACCAGATAATAATGCGTTCTGCTTTGTTGAACGCAACACTGAATATTATACAATCACTGTGCAAGTTCTGAAATGCCAAAATTCAAACTGATAGCTAAGAAATGGTCGAAAATTTAGTGATTATTGAGGTTCTTGTATGCCCATCCAGAACCCTCAAGTCATTAAATTAAGAAAAAGTTGCTTAACAAGGAAAGATATATTATTTTCATGACTGATTCCCTAGTGCGTTAACCATTTCATTTCCAGACTGAGTCCGTCATGATGGAGGCATTCAGGGAAGTTCTAACTTTTGTGTCTGTCGATAAAATGCTATCATGCTTTGACCATTCAAACGAAACCGCTTTGGCAGTACTTTTCCACGGTTCCATTTGGTTTTCAATATTTTACAAATTAAAATTTAGATTTTTTTTAACTTTGATATTTGGCACGCTTCGGAATTATCCGTTGTCAAAACAAGTCAACGGAAACAAACTAGAAATCCATGTTAACCTCTGGCCTGATTATCTAAACAAAAACCTTGGCATTCTTGTTTAAACCTCAAATCCTTTAAAAAAACAATTGAAAAGGTGCATTTTACAAACCGGACAAGAATACATTCGTGACGCACGTAGAGCATGCTAGCACTGAACTGTTTTGAAACTATGATTACACAGTGTTGGTGTATGACGTCGTGGGCGACTTCACTCGACCAAAATATTTTTATTCGAGAACTGTGAAGCTAAAGAGCTATTTCGGGTAAAAATATATCATTTTTTTAAATACTATCTTATACTAGCTATGCACTACTTTAAACGAATCAGAACGGCATTGCAAATTCTATCAGTTGTACGTATGGTAAAAAAAAGAGAAAGAAAGGTCCAGAGAAGCAAAATTTAGATGTGGAAGCCATGACAGAGGTCATTTTTCTTTCGTTCCGAAGAAGAAAGGTTAGTTTTATATTAGGCGTTTAATACGTGATGAAGCTGTTTTCTCTATTTTCTAGAGGTTCAAACGAAAATAAAAAAAACATACTACAGTACTATTATTTCCACTTTAATTCAGAGTTATTCAAATAAATGCACGCGTGCTGCGAAAATAGAAACGTAATATATATTTATTTTCATTGTCTGAGATTATTGTGTGCCCTACCTTTCAGTAAAATGTAAACATTTAAGTTCCGCTCACTGCATTATTTTCACTCAGGCATTAGTGTTATTGTTTTCAGTTTGCCGAGTTTGATAATTTGGTTTGAAGGCACAAAGGATTCTATTTTCGTTGGGGAATTTTTAATTCCATAATTCTTTTAGGATCATACACTGAATACATTAAATGGATATCATAGTAAAGTTAGCTGATTAAGAAAATAGCTTTAGATTTTAGAAGGATGCTTGGTTACAAATGATCAAATAAACAGCTTTTATAAACTGTGCAAAAACACTGACATCGACTGTGGAGGTCGAAGTTTTAGACCTTGAAAACAGTCGTTTTAGACCTTGACTAACATCGTAAACAACATCTGTGTAGTTGGTTCCTACTACGATTTAAAACATTAGAAATGTTAAGCCGATTAGCGCTAAAATTTTTCTTCTAAGAATGTTTAGTCTGGACTACCTGAGCGAGACAATGTTATTCAGTTGATAAGAGTTTACTGTAAACATTTGGTGACATAAGCTACAAACAAAGAAGGAACTATTTTTTATCATTATTACGAGGACGCTTGCATGTAATATTCCAATATGAAGTTGCATGGAGAACCAAGACATACTGAGCTTGTTTTACCAACTGTGCATAGGATTTAATTAAACATGCAATAATCACTATGTTTACCTGGGGGTAAGCTGCCGTAAATAACTTAAACCTCTCCGATTTGGTTTTCAAAACGAGTTTTACTTGAAGTTACTGTTAAACTCTTAAAATAAACTACTCCGAAAGGATACGTAGATTGGTTTTAATGACCAAATAAACAGTATTTCGTATAAATTATGACCAATTATGCAAAAAAATGAAATCGGCTGTGGTCAGTTGCTTCGTTTGATGATTTAAAACTTCAGAAATGTTAAACCGATTTAATTATATAGTGCTTAAAATGTCATTGGACTAGCCGACTGGATACTTACACGTGGATCCTTAAAATACTCCCAAAATATGTTTAGGCATCATCAGAAGTCAAGTTTATTACGAACTACCTGAGTTATTAATTATTATTACGACGAACACGCTGCATGTAATATTTCAATGTTAATGTCTGTTTGGTAAGCTGAATAAAGACTATTTGTCGAATCAACTATGCAAAGGATTTAATTAAACATGCAGTGATCACTATGTTTACCTAGGGTAAGCTAAATACAAATTAAACCCAGGATAAATTAATCCTCTCCGATTTGGTCTTCAAAACGAGTTTTTTATTTTATGAAGTTACTGTTAAACTCTAAAAAGTAATGGTATTAAACTGCACCGAAAGGATGCAAAGAATTTTCTTAAATATGCAGTGATCACTATGTTTACCTGGGGTAAGCTAAAAACAAATTAAACCCAGGATAAATTAAACCTCGCCAAACTGTTAAACTCTAAAAAGTAACTACACCGAAAGGACACAAAAATGTGGTTTTAATAAGCAAATAAACAGTATTTCGTATAAAGTATGACCATTATTATGCAAAAAACTGTGGTCAGTTGCTTCGTATGGTGATTTAAAACTTCAGAAATGTTAAACCGATTTATATAGTGCTTAGAATTTCATTGGACTGGATACTTATACGTGTATCCATAAAATACTCCCAAAATATTACTTAGCCATCATTAGAAGTTAAGTTTAGTCCCGGGGTCCCGACTATCTAAGTGAGACAATATTGTTCGGTTGATAAGAGTTTACTGTAAATATTTGGTCACATATGTTCCAAACAAAGAAGGAATTATTTTTGGAAGACGCCGCTTGCATGCAATATGTTGGATAACCAATACATACTTACCTAATCTTTTATTTTTGGCAGCGGCCTGCATAGAAACTATTTCATCAATTATGTAAAGCATTTAATTAATCATGCAGTGACCACTACGTTTACCTGGGGTTAGCTTGACAAACCCAGGACTAAATTAAACTTCTCAGATTAGGTTTTCAAAACAAGTTACTTAGTTTTACTTTTTATGAGTTATTGTAACTCTAAAAAGTAGCTCCACCATAAGGACACGATAACTTGGTTTATCACCTGAATTGATTCTGTGATAAGACTGTGGATTCGTTCAAACGAAGGATTCGACAGTCGGATTCCCCTCCGACAAAGCTAGCGCTCAAAACGTCATCAGCCTTTGAATCTCTTTATGGTGGGCAATTTATATCTTATCAATCACTTGATAAAACCCAATTTTCGTGTTTCACTCCCCCCACAGATGCAGAGCCACAGTTTCTTTAGAAACTAACCCCTTTATTAATCTTAAGTAGTAAATAAAGCTATCGGAGCAACATGTACCGGCAATAATTGCAAAGAATATGATTCCAAACTCAGGCATGGTATGGGAAAATGACGCTATATTGTAACACATTCATGGCAGTACTCAAAACATAAATAATTTTAGAGCGTGGTACTTTGTTTTAGAACGTAGTGAAAATCCTATAAATTCATGCAGTTTCGAGTAGAAGTCAATGATCAAAAGGGAATTTTAATAATTCAGAATATTTAAAAATATTATTAGCACCAAACTGCCTCGTCACCTGTATGTGACGTCAAAGAATGGGTGAGGTCTTTGACGTTGGGAGTTAATTGTTTATCATTGAATTGTAATGTGGCGTGTCGCTTTTAAAATACTTTAAAATTACATTTTCTGATATTAACATTTTATATTGTAACATCTGTTGATATACTCGGCATTAATATAGACTTCCTGTCGAAAATAAAAGTAGACCACCGAAATGATCGTTGTATGTCTTTGCTTTTTTCATAGGAATGTCTATAAAATGTTCTGCATGATGAGTTTTATCGAGAGAGGCCTGCTTCATTGTTAAGTGATACAACTGTCATTAGGAGTTATAGAGGAACTGCTTCTATCTATGGACGATCAACTTTAAAAAGCAACAACCTTTTAAATCCTTTTCTCTTTCCACTTCAGATTATAAAAAATAATACCCGATGTCGACGTATAAAATGCCATTTGAAAGGTATTGATCAGTCACAATATGTTATAGCTCACATCGACAAAATTGAAAGAAGCTTTGATGTTAAATGGCGTTATAGAAACATCATGAACTAATAATAAAAATGTCCAATTATGCTATGCAATAACGAATACAAGTCCTCCCACATAGAAACCTCCAAACTGAACCTCAAACATAAATATTCTTCTAAAAAAAGCTCCTCCTAAATTTAAGTCCGCCCGTTTGCTTATGTCAATAGGAACCCTTCGAATCCAAATGGTACAAAACACACTGCATAAGGTGGTTTAACTTTTGAGTCTGTAAATGAAATCCTAAAGTGTGACCGTTCAAATGCCGAAATCCACTGAGTAACACTTTCCTATGTTGCTAATTATTATGCTTTTCATGGTGTTTCTAACTCTTTTGAGTCTAAAGTGTGACCATTCAAATGAAAGCTATTGAACAGCACTTTCCTGTTGCACTGTTTATTATGTTGTACAAGGTGTATTAACCCTAAACTTAACCCTAACTCTTTTGAGTCTGTGGATGAAATCCTAAACTAAGTGTGACCATTCAAATAAGAGCCATTGTGAAGCACCTTCCTGTACTGCTGTTTATTATCCTGTACAAGGTGGTTCTAACTTTTGAGTCTGTGGATGAAATCCTAAAGTGCGACCATTCAAATGAAAGCTATTGAGCAGTACTTTACCGTGATGCACCGGTTAGCTTTTCTCCTCCGTAGCGCTGGAGACTACGATTGGGAGGCGCGCTCTAACTGCTTCCATATCACGTACGCAAACAATTCACGAATATTTTTGTTCAAAATTCAAGGATTTGTTTCACTATAATAAAAAGGCCCCAGTTCAACAGCATAATATCCGTTTGCTGATAACAATCAGCTTGGTTTCAAAAGTGAAACAATACCTTCTTCCGTTCCTGGATTGCCACACCCCGCAATTTTAAGTGATGTGTTTCCGCTGTTGCGAAATATAGAACAGTGTGCCCATTAATTTTGGTTTAATCAATACATCTGCAAATATATATCAATATAATTAGCAGTAATCGTAGATTAATAAGTGCGTTCGACAGCCATTAGCACAGAAGTCAAAGAACTGCAAGAGTACACCCTCGGGCTTCAATAATTTGACTAAAATCATAAACGAATAACTTTTAATCAACTAATTAATCAACACACGTCGAAATTAATGGTGTGCGACACTAGCAACGATTAAACACAAGCACAGAAACACCATGAAGCGGCCTTTCCATGGCTGAGAACAGCAACAAAAGCGAGCTAAAACGCAAGAAAACCGTGCTTGAGTTTAATATATGTCTGAAGCTACAAATTACGATTTGATTGTTGGAACCAAATATTGTGAACAAATTTTCAATTTTCTCTTTTCCCTTCCAGTCTTGCCATATAACATTTCACTTGCCATATAACAAAAAGCAATCTAAAGTTGAAAAGCATAAAGATTTTCCTAAAACGACCCTATCATGTGGTGGTTTTCACGTTACGTCACGGCGGCCATGTTGGTACATACCTACAAAAGAATTTTAATGAACTTCTTTTGTTATGTGCACCAACATGGCCGCCATGGCCTTTGTCATTTGAGTCCCACAGGACTGAAGGTCACGTAAGTGAAAACCATCTATAAGCAACCTTGTCCCCAGGGTCCTCTCTTGCAAGACCCACAGGGTCACAATACAAAATTGGACTTAGGTTTGCTAAACATAATATTTTTCTTCTTTTTCTTCTTCTTCTTCTTCTTCTTCTTCTTCTTCTTCTTCTTCTTCTTCTTCTTCTTCTTCTTCTTCTTCTTCTTCTTCTTCTTCTTCTTCTTCTTCTTCTTCTTCTTCTTCTTCCTCCTCTTCTTTTTCTTCGCCGGACTTGGCAGAGACACCACAATAGCTTTCGTTCGATTACTGCGAGCCCGTGAATTCATCTGTCCTACTCTTTCCTCCCGATCCCATCTTCAGAGTCATGTAAAACAAATCGAGGTTGTCGAAACGCCAATCATTGTCAACCGCTCTTTTTAGAACTGCACTACCCGGACGATCACACTTAACAGATTATGGGAAGTCAAATAAGTTTATGAGAGACGTTAAATCTTTCTTTTATTCAGGAGTGATTTAGTCTAATCACTCCCTGCAGTATTGGTAAGTTGATAAGGCTGAAGTGTGTTGCCCCCTAGCCTGTTCCAGGCGTTTAGATTGTGGGGAGCAGCGAAAAGCGGCGCGCGGCGCGCGGCGCTATAGGGTTGGCGCGAGGGAAAACTCGCTTTTTCTCTTGCGCCCGATTTTTCTTTCGCGCCCCACAAACTTAACGCCTGGAACACGCCCCCCACGTAAAGGGTGATGTCGCAGCTCTTAGAAGGTCTCACACCATTGGCTTGCCACCCTTAGAGATAACAATAGGACAAACAACACAACAATGGACCCTAATCCTAAAAACAATAGCAGCTGTGTTTTACAAGGCCAATGAAAATAGAGGCTTCTAAGAGCTGCGACCCTACCGCACGTAAATTTACTAGCTGGATGCGTAAGTAAAATGTTAAACGTTTGAGCAATAGGAAATGCGTTTTTGGTCCATTTTCCTTCATTCTTTTAGCTACTTTCCTCTTCCATGATCGTTTAAATAGGACAATGCAATATATGTTTGTGTTTTATTTCTTATCAAGTTACGATGGTCTAAAAACAAGAGTTTATATGACACACAACACTTGTTTGGTAATCCTTTTATAATATTTGCACTGATCTATTTTGTAAATAGTGAACAGTAGATGGTCAAGTGAGACTCGAGGAACCATCTACAGTTTACACTTCTCGTGCTGAAGATTGAATCTGGCCAATCGGTATTTTCAGACTAAGAGAGGAAAGGTAAGAATGAAACCAGGCAAATTAATTGGTGCTGCATATTCCTAGAGATTTGAGCTTCTTGAGCATGATTGCGTAATCGATAGTGTCAAACATCTTTTTGGCCATTTTGTCATCAGGGCTACATGTTTTACTGGAGGTCGTGGGAGTGTCCTGTTTCGCCATGTCTACTTCGTAAAAAACCCTCTTAGCATTCTTTCCAGCTTCTGCCTATTGGTCCGCAAGGGCGTATCAAATTGGTACGGATCTCTTCGAGTCTTTGAATTGGCGGTTTCCTTCTCATGTGCCGTTTCTTGGCAATGGTTGCTTCGGCTCACCTCTAAGTCTACTGAGGTCTTCTGTGCTGGAGGTCAGAACAGCCTTCATTTCCTCGATGTTTCGCCGAGGGTTACTGCAGTGGAAAGCAAGTCGTATCTTGTTTATTTATGTGACTGCCCGTGATTTGGGGAGATTCACGGCATTACCCTAGTCTTCGCGATGCATATGGCATCTGTGTTGACAAGCCCTCCTTAACTAATTAGTATTCTGGCTACGGTGGGCGTTGCTGGTTTTAAGTGCCGCTTCTGGTATCAACGGCAGTCTTTCTTTTGCGACTACGTGCAAGCGTTGTGGATATTCCGAGCAGATGGACATCGACCAGGTTTCTACTGAAGATCCCGTCTCAAAGAAGGACTGTGCCGATTCTGCCGGCATGTGTTCTGGAGATTAAGTGGCAATTGCGCCTGTCCTTGAGGATATCCCGCTCTTTTTGCCTCTTGGGATGGGTCCGTGGTAGACTCTGTTTCCACAGTTTTCTGCCCGGGTTCGTTACCAGTTACCGTATACCATTCTTTTGTTATTATCTACTCTATGGCTCACCAAGTGAACCTTGTGAAAGACCAGCTGTGCTTCTGGAAACTCCGGCAGCACACTGAGAACTCTGTGCTTGAAGCCGAGATGATAATATCTTTGTTGTTTTCAAAGCTGTTCCTTTCCCACTGTTTTTGACTTGTCCTTTCAGGAGAGGCGTGTTCATACTTTATGGACAATGACCTGACATTCCCTTGTCCTGCCATGCATTCCACCAGAGAGCTATGTCTCCATGGTAGAGTTCTGTCTGGCTTTTCATGTAAGGAACTGTGTTGCTCCTTCTGTTGCTAGTCCGCACTTGTCTTCGCTTTCACTGGTTGATCTAATTACTTTGGTTTTGTTTTTACGACACTCAATTGAAAACTGCTCTAAAGTGGCGCGAGATTTTTAGCCAATTACAAAGCGAAGCGATGCAAAACCAAAGCAAAAGCGGAATTAATTTCTAAACTCAATTGTAAAATTCAGTAATAATTCAAAACAGTTATGACCAATAAATAGGCAATATTTGAGTCACATGTATACCTTTGTAAACCCCAATAAAAATCAACTGTCTGAAAGCACGGGGAGGGTTTGAAAAGGCAGCAGGGAAAGGCAGGGGTTGACGAATTATGAATTAGTTGAATAATCAATAGGATTACTTTTCTAAAGATCTCTAACTGGCCTAATTAGTATGCTTAAGTTTAATAAAGATGAGTCCTGTAAATTTCTCTAAGTTTATTTTAAAATCAATCACAAGCAAATAAAGCGAATTGGGCGGATAACGCTCTCCATTTTGCTTGGCCACTTCACAAACGCCGGAACTTGTTCAACCAAAAGTACAGCGTAGTTGCCGACAGTGTGCCGACTTGTGCTCGAATGAAACGGTAAGATCTTCAACGTCTTCGCATTTGAGACCGGCTACTCCAACAATTTCTAACATTGCATATTGATTTTGCCGTCGCTGCTGCCATTCCTCGAAGTTTTTTCTACCCCATTTAGTATTGTATTGTGTTGCTTTCGGAGTGGCTTCCGACACTAGACTTGTCTCTTCTTCTTTACTCTTTGGAGAGTGAAAAGCCATGTTTCTACTACAAAACCTTTATGACAATAGAGCGTTTTCACTCACGTGACCTTCAGTCCCGTGGGACTCAAATGACAAAGGGCATGGCAGCCATGTTGGTGTTCCTAACAAAAGAAGTTAATTAAAATTCTTTTGTACGGGAACACCAATATGGCGGCTATGACGTCAAGTGAAAACGCTCTATAAATTGTTAAATTCAATGCTGGATATTTCCAAGCTCCTATGGGACAACTCCACGCCCACGTGTTTAACATAAGTCGAGGAAAACAAAAGAAACCGCTCTGGTGAGACACGCTTTTTGTGGAATGTTTTTGTTCTTATGTCATTTTACACGGGCTAATTTTTGTTTTTGACTGTAGTGCGACCAGGCCCTAAGATAAAATATTCGCGTCCGACTTTTGTGGGCTTTAAAACGGCTACATACATACTAAGCCTGCGGCTCGCCGTTTTAAATGTCCATCTCATATTTTATCTATTACTTATTCGTAGCAGTTACCTTTTTCAAAAGTATATCTTGAAATGAAATACTCGAGTATTTTAACAAGCCAAAAGGAACGGTCACACTTAAGATTAGCAACAGGGACCGTCGCGTTTCATACATTTCCACTGTTGTTGACGATTTTCTATGTTCTATATTCTTCTTACCTATCTGTTTTCTAGTGAATTGATATCTTAAGAAGAAATAAGACACTGACAAAATGTTGAGAATATAATAAAGGTTATTAATGTGCTTAGTAGTTGTCCCTAGTGGTGCCATTTTTTAACCTATATGACCTATATTTCATAGTGATATATTTGTTATTTTAGTTTTTATGTTGTTATTCTGCGTTCAGGTCCGTCTGCGTGTGTCATGGACTCCATTAAAATGAAAACAACCGTTGGATGACAACTGAAGATCTACACGGATCTACTTTGACGGACCTAAAGATCCAATTACATGCCTTACGCCTACTCAAACAAACTCTGCTAATGGACCAAAACAAATTTCATCAGCTGTATGAACATTCCCGTTTGCTCAAAATGCTTTTCACATAGTTTCATGAAATTTCATATGATATTATGATTTATACATTGTCTTTTACATTAACCGACACTATAATTACATCAGATAGGAATAAATTCCCTTCATGAGTATTCAAGAGCTCTGAATTTTACATTCATGATTATATTCTTTATTAAGGCTTTGTTAAAAAGAAATAAGGACTTTATCATTTTAAGAAATTGTATGTTACCTGCAAAAGCAGTGGATGTAAAAAAAGGTTTAAAACAGTATCGCGATAACTGTTAAATTGAACAATTAATTTTTAATGAATTTTGGGAAATCGTTTACGTGACAGTTCTAGAACTATTAGGGATTCAATGCATTTTGCCGGTTTATTCGAACAAAGACCTTTTTAATAAGAAAACAGGATAATGGATTGAAGGCACCTGCACTGTGTTGAAATATTGTTTGCTTATAGACCAGCACAACATGTTCCAATTTATTTTTGATCTACCGAATCGGGCACTAGATGATTCTTATTCACAATTTTGAAATCATAAACAGATTTAATTGTGCTCATTTCTTACGGTGAACCGACCAGGAAAAAGAGCAGTTCATTACAGTTGTAATTAAGCTTTACCCTTTTGTGGTATTTCTTTCTAAATTTCTTTTTATTCATTGCATCGAACTTATTTTCTCATCTAATAAAATGTTCCATAATTTATCAACATTATTATGAATATACCACCATCGCTTTTTAATAAAATTCATCCCTGTTTATTTTGGAGCCTGATGTATTGAGGTGTTAATAATTGAAAGAGGATCTTATACCGTAACTTAAAACTTATTTCGCATTTCGCCGCAAAAGTATAAAAATACATACTCGCGGTTTTCTTTTTCGTTTTTCTTTTTCGCAAAAAACGAAAACTCTCCCAATTTGTATTTTTTCTTCCATATTTTTCTGCTCATGGATGAAACATAATTAAAAAACGCGGTATTTTGCGATTCCTTTTTACGTATTAACATTAACAACTTCGAACACAATTTAATTTTTAAAATGACATGAAAAGTCAAATTAGATGACTTGTTTAAGAGTTTGGTTATTGAACGTGATTTGTCTTTTTTAGGTAAATGGAACAAAAAAAATTATTGAAATAATTTTGACGTCGGCAAAAACCCTCGTTAGTCGCAATGAGAAATGACTGAAACATTTTTTCCATTATGTCTGCACCTGGTGTGTTCAGAAAGAGCGCTCTATTTGAACAAGAATATAGGTACCAAAACTATCGATTCAACTTGTTTAGTTTTCAGAATACATCGTGTTTGTATTATTGCCTTGCAGAACGTCTGTGTAAACGATTTGAGTGACGTGGATGTCTTAATGTGAAGAATATCTAATCAATCTTCTCGACAATAAGCGCCGATCGCTTTATTTGAATGCCATGAATATTTATGTGGTTATGTTATAGCCCGAGCTGCCTCAAGGCCAACCTAATCTGATTTTTTCGTGATGATGGAAACTCTATGTCTTTAGTTTTATAAAGACGCCCACAGCCAAATGCAAAATTTCCTCACAGCAGGTGGTCTGATCATGATCAGTCAAAGACGTCATCGTGATTTCTGCAATCTAAACAGGAAAGGCTTTCAAACATATAAAGGGGAAGCAACTGGTTTTCACTGAGCAGCAAACAAAACCACCAGACAACCACGGATTGCTGATAGACATTGATCAAATTTCACCGATACCTCATCCAGACATTCACATTATTTTGTGTCGCGATCCGGTGCATCGAGGAACTCGGTAAAAATGGAAGACAATAACTATCAAAACGCATGTATTTTTGTGAAAGTAATGGACTTCAGTATGAAGGAAAATCAGCTTGTTTACATTTCCAATGTAATGTCTTGTATCTTCAACGCGTTCTTCGCTCTTCCAGCCATCGTTGGCAATGCTTTAGTTCTGTTTGCGATATGGAAAACACAGCTGAAGCGATTGCCTTCGAACATTTTACTATCCACGCTGGCCTTCGCTGATTTTCAAGTTGGCCTGATCGTTCAAACGAGCTTTGTTGGTTATAAACTAACAGAGATTTTAAGAGCGGCCGAATTGTCATGTTATGCGCGTTTCGTTAACATCGTGTTTGGTTACACGACAACCGCTGTTTCGTTACTTACACTGACCGCAATTGCCATTGAGCGATTTTTGGCTCTGCACCTACATCTAAGGTACATAGAGGTTATCACCAAAAAGCGTATCCTCATAGCCGCGGGTTCCTTCTGGGTGATAGCTTTTGCCGTAACTTCTCTTTATTTTATACAACGAAATGTTTTCGGCGCAATTGTTATTATCAGTGAACTAATTTCTATCGTGATAACATCGGTGGCATATATCAAGATTTATAAGATCGTCAGACGGCACGAGCGTGAAATACATTCACAGCGACGAGTGTCCTTCGACCCAAACGCACAAATGGAGTTAAATATGAAGAAATATCAACGATCTACTTTCACCATGGTCATCGTGTTTATGTTGTCGTTCGTGTGTTACGTTCCATATTCAATGGTCATGGTTGCCAAACTGAAGTACGGCTTCACAGCTCAAGTCAAGGTTGCAATCGATCTCTTCTCGACTGTTGTGTGTGTAAACAGCTCCCTTAATCCACTGATATACTGTTGGAGGATGAAAGAAGTCAAACAAGCCGTTTGGGCGGTGGTCAAGCGCAACACGGCGGTCATTCCCAGGCAGAACGATCAAAGCCAGATGACATTCGCTCCATTAACAAACATGCGAAAGAGTTATAAGGAAGGTACAATTCGAAAGTGAACGCCAACTAAACATGCGAAGTAAAATCATGATGGTGGGGAGAAGGCGTTTAAGCAAGTTTGAAAGTAATCAGATTTTTACTCTTCGAAACTATGATACTGCGAGGAACGTGAAAACGTTTGTACAGCCGTGCAGAGATTCATAATTTATTATTCCCCGAAGGAAAATAATATTTATTCAATTGATTTCAGCAAGGAATTCCGAAACCCCTTCCCACTTTGAATTATCTATCTTCAGGGGCATTTCCATGGGCATGAATGAATGTCTTTTAGGTGACAGTTTTTTTTTTATCTGAAGGATATTGGGGGAACGTTAAATTCTCGCTTGACAGTTCTTTTTTTTTAATTTCCAGCGAGGGACTTAGTTGTCAAAGTATAAAAAACCATGGATTGTTACAGTGAAAATGTGCATACTATAAAAATAAAAGAAATTTTTCAAAACATCACGGTCACTTCAAACCAAGCAAAGGGTAAAACAAAAGAAAATTAATTTTGGTTTTCAAATTCCGAGTCAGACTAAAAATGACAAAACAATAAAATAATTTTTTTGTTTTTAAAAATCTGCTACAAGAAGAGCTCAATTTTTAAATAAAATTTGTTATTTCCTTTGAGCCTTGACTATTTTTTGGCAGAAGTGAACCAGTTGTTGACGTAATTGGAAATTGAGCCATCGTTGTAATTATTGGCCCCTTTCAAACCCTCGCCATTAAACTTCATTAAAGTTACTAATTTGTCCTTAATATTTCTTATTGCTGAATGGTACAATAACATCGAATAACATGTTTCGTTTCCCACGCAAGCCTGAGGCTATGTGTCCTATCTTGGATAGCCAACAATGTTAGCTTCAGCATAACCAACATGTACAATATGTTAATTAGCTTCAGTAGTCTTTCACTCTTTGCGCTATGTGATTTGGTTCAAACTTTTATGTCTGCAGATCGATGAAACCCTGAGTGCGCAACTCAAAAGAAAGCTTAAGGTTTAATTGTCGTCCAATCTTATAACCGGTAGCACAATTTAGGTCAGGAAAACGGATTAATTTTGCACAGCGAGCAAGCCACGGGAAGCTTAAACTTATTACTCAAACTTTTAGCCCCTAAGGGATTGCACAATGCTTTCCTTCAAAAAGCCTATCTGCCAAAAAAGCGATTATAAACTGTGAAATGAAAGAGGATGAAGATTTAAAGAAAGGCGAATTAACGTCGAACTTCAAAAAGCTAGTTTTTGGGCTACTTAGCTGCGCAAACCGTCAGAAGGCTTCTTTTAAGAAAACTGAAACAATTGAACTGTCGATTTTATGGCAAAGACAATTTTATTTCTATGGTCTTCACCTATAGTCTTAGTCAGAAGGGCCTGTCATCATATATATTAAGCCTTGATTTTAAGCGTGAGAAATGGAACTACAACGGCTTTTTTACCGTTTAGCCGGTCATCTTTCATTAAGTAATCTCTCTGTCAGCTGTCATGGGAGACTCTTAAAATGCCAAATGTCTAGTTTATGAAAATTTAATCGTCAACGTATAAAAAGCCGTTTTTGCCATATGCTTATTTGAGTTCACAGTTTTCTTCTCACGATTTTAATCAGTTTGTACTTTCATCACAAATGGTATTCCCCATACATGAATCCGCCGCGAGTTTTACACGACATTTCAGTATCTCGATCAGTTTAATTAACCACTGTTTTTGGAAAACATTTGTACATGTTGTGTAGCTGGAGGCATAATTTCAAAAAATCAATCAATAAACTGAAAACAGAAATTCATGGTAAGCTTTTCAAAAAGAAGCTTAGTGCTTAAAGGAACCCTGCCTCGCCGTAATAACGAAATTGTGTTCACTTAATTGCCATGTTATATCGCCAAATGCCACCAAATTTACAATTATACAAAAAAGATTTTATGGAGCAAAACAGAAGCAGTAGTTTGGAGAAAAAGTTCAGGATTACAAGGATGGAAGCGGATTACAGTTCATCAATATTGATTTCGTGACAGGCGGTCAAGAAACCAGTTTCTATTCTGATGGAATTTCGAGTTTATTAGTCATTATTTTGTCTTTTTTTAGTCCATATTTCTTTGCGTTAATCACTTTTGGTGATATTTTATTCCTATTTTAAGATGACCATAATCATGAAAACACGATATTTCAGCCGGGACAGTGTCTCTTGAATAAAAACTTGTTCACTGAAACGTAAACATGAACGTACAAGAAATTCTGGCCTGAAATCTATCTGACCAACCGAACTTAAAAACACGCACTTCTAATAAAGCTAACATCAATCTCTTAAACAAATATAACCGACCATAAAAAAACAACAACAAAAGGCAATATTTATACCTGGTGCATGCTCAAAACAGAAGCTTTTGTACTGGTAAAAAACTAAGGCGTTTAGCTGTCCTGAAAAAATTATTCACACACACATACGAGATTAACGCTTTGTTTTACTCCATAAGAGAAAACCGACGCGCAAGATCGTCTTTCGTCGTTTGTTTGATTCCTGTTTTACTGTTCCGACATAAGTGTATCTTAAGGTTCCGCCTGAGATAAGATCAAAATGAATCTCTAGAAAATTCTTCATAAAATTTTAATCACAAAAGACTAAGGCATTCAGTGGAAAATACACGTAGATATACATCATCACACCTTATTGTAATTAATATAATTTATTTTTTTATACATAAACTCCGATATTACTCCATAAGAGAAAACCGGCATGGATGATCATATCAACTTTGGACGTTTGCTAATTTCCGATCTTAGCGCATCTCAGGTACCGAAATTATTAAAGATCAAAATGAATTTCAAGACAATTCTTGATAAATTTTAAACACACAAAATTCAGTATGCTCTCCCATAATTAAGAGATCGGAGCCGTTTAATTTCCTAGTTGTCGTCGTCTGGGTTTAAACAAAAAAAACCTTCTTGTAACTAATAGGTTGTTCTGGATATTATGATAACATAAGAGAATTAATTAGTGTGCCGCAAAAAAATCCAATTAGTCACTATTATATTTCTGAAAGTATTTAGCAATTTTAGGCAATTTTCGGATAATATTTTCAGTAATTAATCAAGGTTGAGGTTAATGTTATCAGCTATCCGTACTGATAATGCGATTCTATATTCCTTATGTAAATTGAAGATGAAAAAATATCAGATCCGCATAGGTAAGCGCCTTAGTTTATAACAAAAAGTATATTTTTTTTCAAAAAAATGACTGCCATGAAGTTGATTGCGAAAAGTATACAATTATACCATCCTTGAATTAATTTAGGAGTTTAGTAAATGTCGCAAACTTATGAATCGTACAACCTTAAGAAATTTGCATTGAAAAAATGACTTAAGCCTCTTCGCTGTTTTTGACGATCGTAAACAATTTGCCAAACATGACGCGTGACAATTCACCAGGAATGACCTGAATAGATTGATAAAATGCAATTTTAATTTTTAATCATTATTTCCGGATCTTTTATGTTCGTTTTCCGTCAGCTGGAAGTTTACTAGGACATTGAATCACAGCACTAGGTCGTGTTTTGAGTTGTTTTCTGTGCAATGGACAAGAGGAATTACTGTGTAGCATCAGCAGGGGACTAAATTTTTGTGATTTTTTTTGCGATTTTTGCGATTTTTCCATCCGCAAAAATAAGATCCCACAGAACAAAACTCCGCAATTCGCAAACATGATATATTCCCTTCAATGCAAAGTTGCGTTGGCGGATAGATACTAGACTTACATAATAGAACTTTTAAAATTGCATGTTTATTGGCAGAATAGGGCAGGGGTATTCCAGTTGTTTGATTTTCTGTTGTTGTCAATCCGACTGACGTACCGTATTGCTTTGGAAGTTTAGAGAAGTCAATGAAAAATGCCTTTTGCATAATTTCAACTCGACAACTAATCAATAAAATTTGAGAAAATTATGTTGAGGTGATTATGTTTCCCGGAAGACAATATAAGTCATCTTGAATCGCAAACGTTTGTTCCCGCAAAATACAAAACATTGCCAATCCGCAAAATAACACGCCCGCAAAATATCATGCTAAACAGCCTCATTTTATTGTTTAAATTATTGAGATTAACTTTAAATCAAAAGCATGACCATGTAGCAAAGGGTTTCCATAACAATAGCTTGATAGCACCGAATCCAGGCTTCTCTATGCTAGCATCATTGTTAGGATCGACATTTCAGGTGCGTACGTCACCGTAGTATGGGGGTTTAAAGATTGTGACAGTGAATTTAAAAAATGCTCAAGAAAATTCGTAAAACGTCGATCGGCAGTTGCTCTAAAATTTGCTCAAGAAGTTCCTCTCAACAATGGGTCACTAAAACCTAAGTATTACTTTATTTCAATTTTTGTTAAATAAACAATATATACTTTTTGTCTCGTGGACCAAGAAACTTAAAACGAGACACTGAAAACAATTCATGTTACAAAGTACCAGTACCAAATTATACAAGCACTCATACAAGCGTAGATTACATTGGCGAACAACAAAATTCCAGCGAGATCAATATTACATGTAAAATGGGAGTAAAACGTTAATGCGAAAATAGCGGGCGGGCTCGAAAAGAGAGAAAGTTATCGGTAGTTATGGAATTCTGATGTCAAGTACATGTCCACACCTCAGCAATGTAAAGTTAATTAAATAGTTATTTACAATTCATATCTTTTTTATAACAAACAAATTAATACTGAAGAATAATAAACTTGGAGCCTTGTGTCTTTCAATTTCTGCAAGAAATAAAAGAGTAATGAAGTTACAAAGTTAGCTGATAACAAAAAAAGTAAAAGATCGCTCAAATCAGGAGAATTCTCCAACAGAGGTTCATTGTTAGTTTTAAAACGAAATCCTTCAAAGAAACGTTGCTTCACGATTTAAGGCCAAATGTTAAATGTACTTATTAGCTATATATGTACTTATTAGCTATACTTAGATTGAGTGATGGTGCATAATGGTGATCAGTGGTGGTGGTGGTGGGGTGAAGTAGAGAGTTTGCCGTTGTGGAGAGAACGCGAGTGGTTAAACTTTCATTCGTCAGTTTTGGAGCATCCAACAAAACATATTTTTCAAAAATATTGCTCGTAATTTATTCCTATGACGATGATAGTGATGATGATCATGGTGGTGTTGATAGTGATGACGATGGTGATGGTGATGGTGATGGTGAAGTTGATGGTCGTAGTGATGGTTGTGTTGTTGGTGAGGGTGATGGAAGTCATGGTGATGATAGCTATGACAATGCGATGGTGATCTCTATAGTGATGGTCATGATAGCGGTGGGATAAATCTTCACAAATCTCAAAAGTCTTGTTGTTACCTTTTACTTTTGTTGATAGTTTTGCCACAAAACTTTAACTGGTGGAATATATAAGGCTCGATCGGGACGATGCTGAAACAAAACACAATTTAAGTTAAAATTCTGCTAAACCTCGTTAATTATAGGAAACAGGGGTAAAAGTGAATGCACGAGGACGCCAAAAAAACACGCTAAACAATAGACAGTAAGGCTCTGTTTACATGAGGTAGGGTGCCCCTAGGGTGTAGGGCCAACTCTCTTTGTTTGAAATCCTCCAGGGAAAAGAAAACAAAGAGAGTTGGCCCTACACCCTAGGGTCACCCTACCTCATGTAAACAGGCCCTAAGTGAAATGATACGCCAGCTTCAGGGCAGTGTGTTACAAGGCACGCCAAATGAAAAATTTTCTTTTGTTTGTTTCGGCAGTAAAAGTAAAATCGCGTGTCGAACCAAACAATGTACTTTATCGAGTTCGGCACCGCTGTACGAAATGAGACGCCAGCGAGCAAAATAGCACACAGTTCACGCCAGCAGAATGGCTCTCGTCTTCAGTTGTGCTCTCGTCTTGTCAAACAATCAGTAACTCTGTCAACGCCTGAGCGATGCAGCGGATCAGTGTGACTTAATTTCGCGCTGACTTTCACCCATCCATTTAAACATCGACAACAAAACTAAACTATACTTTATAAAAACTGTTCATCGGTCTTTGCCGTTCTTTAACGCGATGACAGAGCGAAACGAAACAGTCCAAACGATTTAAGATTTAAATCCCCTCCCCCCTCCCTCCGCCCCGAATAAAAACTGAAATATCGATGTTCTTCTTGACTTTACTTCATAATTCCTAGGGTTAGGTTTGTTTTCTAAACAACAATAAAATTTCTTTGTGATTCTTATTAGGAAACAATTTTTTTTAAGCACAGTTTAGTATTCAGGTCAATTTAGTTCGAAAATGTTTATTTTATTTTTACTTTATTCGCTTCGATACGTAAGATTCTTACGAAATCTGCAAACCCAGTTACGCAAGTACATAAGGCCTCGTCGGATAAACAAAAATACAAACCACAGTTTTTTCAATACATATGAAATTGCTGATGTTCCAGTTTTTCATAGAGAAATGACGACAATGATCGACTAGCGGAACAACTTAAATTCGAGAAAACTATGTCAAGCCTTCAAATACGAAGCGTGTCCTATCACACGCATGCCATATCACATGCAGGACTTTTAGCGCGCGTGTCATAACGCACGTTTAGCATGACATACAGCACACTACTAATAGCCTGCGTGGCAGGCGTAAACGGGGAGGGGGAAGGGGGCGCGAGAAACGAAAGGGGGAGAAGGGAAGGAACGCCTGCTATAAGAACCGGGCTATTCGCATTACGCCCACCGATTTCCTTGTAATCGAATTACGTCAACTGTCAATACGTTCACCAATCAGAAACTGGCACGCGCTTTTACGCATGGATGACTTCACGCGGGAATTTACTTTGTTTACCGCCCAGCGCGAATTAGCCAATCAGAATTTGCGGCCGCCAGCGTCCGCAGAAATGAACAAATGGGAGTCTTTATTGCAGGCGTCCTTTCCCTCTCTCCCCAGTTCCCTTCTCCCCGACGCCTGCTACGCAGGCTAACTACTAAGGACAAAAGCTTTAGCGTGCCAAACAATATAAATGCGAAATAAATAATCAAGAAAGGCTGACTGTACAACTAGGAATTATAAGTATATTCTTTCCAATATGTCGTTAGGCCTTCAGGGTGTAAAGAAGAAGAAGACGAAGAAGAAGAATAAGAAGAAGATGAAGCAGTCAGGTCGTGCCTGACGAAATATTGGATAGAATATACTTATATTTCCTAGTTGTACAGTCAGCCTTGATTTTTAAGTAATTTCGTATTTATATAAAATTTTCTGACTAGATCCACGAGGATCCAACGCCTTTGCATTGTCCGTTGGCCCTTGCAGATATTTCCAAAGTGTTCACAAACGATATAGCTACCATGACACTCTATGCTTTGCTTATTAAATAATGCGCATATTCGTGACACTGTGACACGCTTAGCGTGCCGTGTCATAGCACGCGTGCACGTGCAGTCACCATTTACCCTGATTTCCCGTGTTGGGTCATATATTCATGTAGCACTAACATGCGTCACATTATGTCACAGAAACAGTAGTATATTCAGTACCCTGTTCCTGATCCGTTTTTGCCTGGTGGACTTTGCCTCCTCTTGGTTCTCGACAGTTTTAGACGTGCTTGAGTTCCTTTAAAAATAATGTAAACAAATCATTGTAGTTTTCATTAATCCTTAGCTTCGTTTGTTCATTTATTCATCTATCCATTCATTCACCCATTCATTCATTTCCTCACTTATTTACCATAAAGGATTCCATCTATTTTTTGTTCGATTGGCCGACTGTTCTTTAGATTTTATTTGTTCGTTCGTTAAAACATGGCTGTTTTTCATTCATATGTTTCCTCCCTTGGCCTCCCTACATCGCTCGTTCATTTTTTTTCCCTTTATTCACGTTGATTGCGCTTTTTTGTTTGTTTGTTCCCTTGCTCGTTTTTGCACTTGACATTCTGGAAGAACCCTTACCAACCCTCAACACTAAGCACTGGGCACTGAGCATGCAGCACTTGCTTTTAGTGCTATTTTTATTCCAAACGACAACTTATCAATAAAAAAATGGACCAAGCAATTATACTTAACAAGGATCTCACCAGCTTTCAGAGGTTGTTGGTGTACAGCTGACAGTTTTCTGGAGATTAAAAACATGGCCGGGTCAGTGGTCAGATATAATGTATAGTCAAGATGCATTTGAACCTATGTTCGCTCTAACATCCATTACTGTAGCGTTAAAGTACCCAATAGAGGTTTTGCACGGCAGCCATGTTGCATGGCAGGAACAATTAAAATGTTTTGCATTAGAAAGAACATTCTTTCCCATAGGGAAAAGAATCTATTGTTCCTGCCATGCAACATGGCTGCCGTGCAAAACCTCTATACTTTGGATATATGAATGAATTTACATCAAAATAGAAATCCAAAGCGGCCAAGAGGGCAGCTTGTACAAGCAAAATCGTACTAGCACAGTATTTTATCACAGGGCCTTTTTCTTAGGACAAGGAAATTAAAGACATAATAATGTGTAAATGAAAATCAATTCAAAAGAACTGCGGAGACAGAATTAAGGAGAATGTAATCATCTCAGCTATGCATCAACTGAAGGAGGAGCAATAAGAGGCTGAAACAAATTTCAGACCTCGACGGTATTCAAATACATGACCTTTGCAAAACTGGTGCAAAATCATCTTTGAAAATTAAAGACAGTTAACAAAAGAATAATATTTTCGTGAGATTCATAAATGACATGGTTCTAGGTGAAAAATGAAATAAATTAAATTAAATTAAAATTATTTCTACAGGGTAACCACTTCAGTTATATAACTGCTATCAATGTGGGCCCTGTGAAATAATCAGTTAATTAATTAATCAATTAATTAATTAATTAATTAAAATACAAAAACAGTAGAATATTAAAAAATGTTAAAACATGCTAAAAGCTATGAGTTAAAAATCATTGCACCTTTATAATAAAAAGCACGCTTAAAAATTTCCAACTTAATTTTATCAATAAAAAGATTCTTGCTAAATCTAGTGTTATGCGAATGTAAATACCTTCAAAGCAGCAGGAACAAAAGGCTTCGCAAAAGGATTAAGGGTAGAATGAAACACAGTTGCCCTCGTGTTCACTTCGTTCATAATAACAGCCTGTTGGTGAAGAATTATCAAAGTTTAGGGCTAACAGGTGTAAAAAGGAGATGCACACGTATCAGGCGATATAATCGAATCTACCATTTAAGTCAGTCTTACTGTGTAAGACAGATAACCGTGAACACTCACAACAAGAAAAATAAGAAAAATAGCTGGCAGTCCAAAACTGCAAAGGTGTTTTGCCGACTGTAAAGGCTTTTTTATTAATATTATTCCTTTACCTTTGCACATAGAATACTTTCATTCAAGTAACACTTTGTGTGCTGTGTCTGTTGATTGATTAAAAGCCTTTTCTCCTTGTTTTTCAGATCGACAGCCCGTTTCTTTTCGCTTGGGATACGAGAACTGACTGGAGTAAGGTCACCTTCCAAACCGGCAGGAGAATGTCTTTCTGACGCAATAGGCAACATTCCTACAAAAATTAAGATAATAATTGTTTTATTAATTTCAATCAAACACCACGCGATTGCTTCCAGGAGACCAGAAGGGATGAGGATGAGGGATGAGTGGGTATGTTACAGGTAAAGTTAGATCAGTATTTAATCTAGGTTTAATGTGTGCCCAGTATTCAATCTAGGTAAGCCCTAACCCCAGCACAAAAACTAATCTCAGCTAACTAACACAAAGCTAACCATTACATCACTGGCTACATGTATCTTTGTGGTAGGGGTGATGGTTTACTTTGTTCTAGGATTACGGTTACAGTTAGCTTACCTAGATTGAATAATGGGTACACATATAACCTATATTGAATACTGATCTAACCTGAGATTCTGATAGCGGTTTTTACCTGCAACAAGTACATCCAAAATAAGTTGGAGAGTAACAATAAAGTTTGAACGGGACAGCTGTGGGGGTTGTGACGTGACATGCTGGCGCACGCAGAATTAAAGAAAAGGTCGTTTCGTTAATTCTTTAATTTAATCTTTAACGGAAGTATCCTTAAAACGGACAGGTTGAAGATTGGACGGAAAAACAAACATGTTTATCTCTGATCGTTTTTATGTCTCTTTTTTCCATGAACCATCTCTGAAGGGAACCAGCTCAGGGAAGATTATCGGGCGCTGTGAGCTCGCTTGAGATATACATAGGATTTGGTCAATCAATCAATCAATCAATCAATCAATCAATCCATGGAGTTAAGCCAGTTGCCGCTTCGTGGGGACGTGAATGTATAAAATTAACTAAAGTAACCTTATTTGATAAAATCTAATTCAATCTTGCCATGTAATTAGTATGATATAACATAAAATTATGCGAACAATTTAAAATCATAGAAACGTATATAATGTGATTAATAATCCTCCGGGTAGCAGCCGAACGACCTGCCAGACTCCGGATGACAACTTCATGCGATGGGAGAATGGCAGTAACGGTGAAAAAAGAGAAGGGAACACCTCTGATTTAAGACCTGGAGAGAAGCAGTGGTTGCAGCCAAAACAGGATGGCTTTGAAGAAGAGGATCAATGGCCCCATTTTCCACGAGGAAAGAAGGGATCGATGATGACACTCCAGTAATATATGATGCTCACTTTTCTAAGGCAGTGCTTTAGAGTCAGTTAAGTTTGCAGTTTGCAAAATCGGGACGCTTTCAGCTGTGGTGATGGGACGGGATTCAAAAATTAATCCGAATTATTTGTAGATCAGAAGAATTTATGAAATATTTCAACATTACAAAAGTGGCAAAATCAGACGGTTTTACAATATTTTCTGCCAGAATGTCTCACTAGTAATTAAAGAGAAAGAGATTATCGCAGTTATGGAGCAACTGAACCCATGACCTTTGTGATTCCGGTACAAACAGGGTCAGATGGGAGCTTGATCAATTGAGTGAGATCTATTATTCTCATGAAGTTAGAAATATGATAATGACCGCGATAAATATATGATAATGATAACTTATCAATTGTTATATGGCGACTTACCAGGCGTTCCATCATCATCGTCAGTGACCAGTACCATGTCATTCTCTTCCTCCTTACTCGCAATGTCGATCACAACATTATCCGTTGCTTTATCCGTCCCTCCTTCATGAACATCATCTTCATCAATGGTGATGATAACGTCATTCGTAGGCGCCACCGGCGTTTTACAACTCTCGGTGAAGGAACTGCTGCGCTTTGTTACCAAGGAAACAACGGTTCTTGTTACCTCTTCGAAAAAGGAACGCTTCTCGCTGGACGGTTCGTTGGGCGTGATTGGCTTTGCAGAGGGTAAGGATTGTGAGTCGTCCGGAATGTAAATGTAAGACGAATTAGCAAGAGGAACGGTTGACTCTTTGAGGGCACAGTGGTTAGTTAGTGTTTCGGGGAAATCAAGGCTAGAGGCTGCAGGTACGGACGCTAGGTCTTCAGGTTTAAATGTCAGACTGATCGCAGACAGCGATATCGGGGATCCAGTAGAGATGTTAGTTAGTGACAATACAGAAGCGGGTGACAAAGGCGGAGATTGAGTACAAATTTCTTCTTCAGATTCCAGCGAGGGTTCAGGCTCAGGACAGCTTAGAATTTCAGGTTTTGAGGTCAGCGGAAGCGAAAATAGGGATAACAAAGACCAAGATGACGATCGCGGTGTTCCAGTGGGAGAACCAGAAACATGAGTACAGGTGCTTGAACTGTGCAGCAGGGAAGTCTGTTCAGGGAGGTTAATAACCGTCTCTGTTTTAGGAGTGTCAACGTAGGCCTCCTCGGACGCACCCTCGGACGCACTCTCGGACGCACCCTCGGACGCACCCTCGGACGCACCCTCGGACGCACCCTCGGACGCACCCTCGGACGGCACTGCCATCTCCAGCTCAGGTTTCGTACGACAACTACAGCATTTCGTGCATTTTTTGCTGCAATAAAATTTGTGAAAAAATTAAAGTTTAGTTTGTCTATGTTTTGATTGTTCTACGTACATTAGAGCTTACAATGTTAGGGGCGAAGAACATTTGCGCCTTTTCTTTTTCAAATTTTGGCTTGCAATCCTTTTTACTTCGTGCGCCACCGTCACATTTAAACACCTTGAACAGAATCATCCAAGTCATGGATCTGGGAGTTGAAATTTATCCTTCTTAAATGTCTTTTGTTTTAGTCAAAGAACTAAGTTTCTCAATTATTTAAAAAAATGAATTAATTTAACACGTTGTTGCGCATTAGTAGTCTTATCTTTTAGGTCTGCTGAAACAGACCGCATCGGCGAAGTTAAAAAGCATTCGAGCAATCAAGGACTGGATTTATATCTGCATCTTCGTGCACCAAGGGCTGGTGTCGTGTACCAAGGATTTATTTCGGACGATAACTTCGTACACCAATGTGTTACCCTTCAACATTTTCACTATCCGTTGCGACTATATTATGGTCTAGAATTAAGATAAGGAAAAAGCATTCAGTAGCTGTTAGGTTATGAGTGTACACAAATTAGTTAATAATGCATACCACAGGCATACAACAGCAGTCACTACGCAGAGGAATACAAATACTCCGCCGCAAATGGCTCCTACAATCACAGGAAAGGCTATCTCAGCTAGGTTTTCAGAACCTTCAACTTGTTTGTCGTCTTCAGTTATTTCAGACGCTGCTAAAAGAGAAATACATGTATTTCGTTATTCGATGGTTTGACAGAGAACTCAGGTAGATGTACATTTGTGATATAATTTGTCAGCTGCAAAAAAGGGAATAAGGAAGTCGTTAATTATCAGCTGTTAGTTGAATAGAAATATTTGTAATTTATCTACCAAATTTCTGTATTTTGAGTTTAGGTACTTTCGCATGAAAATCTTCTCCTCATAGGCCATTGACCATTTAAGAGAGTTAAATCCCAGCAAAGTTAACGCAAGGGCCACAAGCACTTTATGTGTTTGGGTTTCTTCTTTTGCGCGCGCACTACACATGACGTGGGACAATGCGACAGGAATGGCGTGCACAGCATGGATGCGCATAAACAACTTGCGCCAACGACGTTTACTTTTTTTTTCTTTTAATTCTGAAATATTCATTGACTTTTCTGGCAAAAGACTAAAAGTTATAAAATTTGATACATATATAAGAAGTTGCATTTCGAAGCGCGAAGTTGCATCAGTTTCAGATCGCAAAACATTGTTCTGGAGAGGAGTAAGTTGAAGTCCGCGGGAAAATTTACACCACGTAAAAAAGCGCTACTTCGCATTCAAACAATCAAATCAATTAATTAAATTCAATATAATAGTAAATCTTACCTTTGCAAACTGGGTTTGATCTCAATAAACTAAAAAGTGTTAATATGAACAATTCTCTCATTCTCATTTTAGCTTTGAATTAACGCACGGAAAGTCCAAAGCATTTCCGCATGAAAATGAATAACCTGACGTCATAGAGGAAGATACTGTGACTATGCGCGCGCTTATCAATGACGTAGTTGAAACGCTGTTAACTTGTTTGTAAAAAAACGGATACGATAAAACAAAATAATTAAAAAACACAGCACAGAACGATTAAAGAACTGAAATACGGGTCCCAATTTTACCTCACCGAGCTCTTTTTTTGTGTGTGTGCGCTGCAGTCTTACGGCCTGAAGTCTGAAAGTGAGCATCCGCCGATGGCATTCACGACTGCGTTACTCTAGGTCCCAGGGATTCTCATTGTTTTAGCACGCGCGGCCGTTTTACTTTTATCCACACGATCCCACCGATCTTCGCTCAGCCAACGCTCAGCCAACGATGACGTCACATATCCCTTAGGATTCTCTAGATAGCTTTTATGCTTTCATCGCGTATGCTCCGCTCTCATCGCATTAAATCGCCGTAAGCGAAGCAAAAATGGCCGGTTGTTTACATAGGCGATTTCTTATCGCAGTTAGCAATGGTCGCCGCAAAAACATCGCATAAAAAGAGTGGGAAATCCTGCTTTAACGGGTGGTCATGATCCGGAAGTAACTAAAACATGGGATCAATAATGTACATGTACCGTTTCCAATCGTGCAGTTTTGAAGCACTTTAATTAAATTTAGATTTCTGTTTCTTGAGAAGATTGTAATTGAATGACGTTAATTGACGTAAATCAGGGTGAAATCAAGAGAAAATGAGCTTTAGAAAAGAGTAGTAAATTAGTGTTTCATAATACATTTTCATCTCATTATTTGTTTTTATGCCGTCTCCCTTTGTGGGACTAACTCAATAATTTTCTTCCAGCCTAGGAAATAAAATTTATAATCAGCCTTTGTTTTTCTCTTTATCTTTCAAATGATAGCGTCTTAAAGCTTCTCAAGTTGACAATTCTGTCGGGAAATGATTTTTGCATTAATAGGTATACATTAGTCTATCTAATAAAAGGTATATAATATGTAAAAAATGTGCAAAATAATTAATAACACACTTTTCTGGACTGGGATAATGAAATGCATGGTACATACGAAATATCTTACGCATCAAACCATTCAACATCATTACGAAAAAAATCGAAAAATTAAAAGTAAATAAACCTGAATCTTTCATTTCCTGACTTATTAATTTGCATTTTGATTCCAACAAATGACGTGATGAAAATTGTTTATTTAAGGAACATACGCATGCCAACAAAAAAGTTAAGTCTTCCTTATTTGAAGTATATTTAAGCAGATGTTTTCAACAGCACAGCAGTAATATCGTAAGGTTTGAAACTCGGAGTTTAAAGTCGTAAATCATGGTAAATTTTACAAGAATGGACTCTACAAATCACTGTTTTAACTTGGACATTAATTTCGTCGCCTCCGAGTATTTATATTCTACGAACATTGCCACAGCAGTTCTTAATTCTGTTTTCTCGCTGACCGCCGTAGTGGGAAACTTGCTAATCATTCTTGCCTACAAAAGAACACGTTCTCTTCACTGCCCAGCCAATGCATTGCTCTGCTGTTTAGCGTTGTCCGATCTTACCGTCGGATTAATCGCACAACCATGTTTTGTGGCGCACAAAATCGGAGAAGTTCAACGCAACTTAGGCATATATTGTGCAACAAGAATAATAACAGAGACAACTGGCTTTGTTACCTCAGGTGTGTCGATTCTAACGCTTACAGCAATAAGTGTAGAGCGTTACCTTGCAGTGTACTTTCATCTTCGATACAAGGAAATTGTGACAAATTATCGAGCGTTAGTCACCGTGGGCATCCTGTGGTTTACAGTCGGGATTATAGCAAGCTCAAGATTTTTACTCAAAGATGGGAGAAAATTCAACGCTGTGGCGGTGCCTGTTTTGTTTTCGAGCTTAATTGTCACTGTTTGGGCGTATTCCAGGATCTACAAGCAAGTCAAAAGACATCACCGCTGCATTCAAGATCAAGAAAAAATAACATCATGCAAAAATATCGTCAAATACAAGAAGTCAACTGTTACAATGGCTTATATTCTTGTCTTGTTTGTGTTATCAAATGCGCCATATATCGGTATCGCGATTGCTCACAGATTCCAAGGTTACACAGATTCAGTTAAAGTGGCTTATATCTATGTTTCTACGTGTATTTTTATGTGTAGTTCCATGAACCCTGTGATTTATTGTTGGAGAATTACTGAGATTCGACGATCTGTTGTTAAAATGCTTAAACTTTCCACCTGCTTTCAATGGCAGATTCAAATTGGCCCAGATGATTCTGTTATCAGCTTTACGAAGCAACTACCAATTCCCTAAAGTACGGGGACACGAATGCTTTGTTTTCTTCTTTCTCCATGTGCTTCGCGCGCGCCCAAAATCCTCCCTTTTTCTCCCCTTTTTCGAGCCTATCACATAGAAAGAAATAAGGTCAAATAGGATTTTTGGAAATTTGGGAAACAAGATTCCTTTCCTAAAATTGTATGCCGCTAAAAAATTCAACTAAAAGAGTCGAAAAGAGCGAACAGGTACTATATTATCTTTTACATAGTTTTATCGCACTTAATGAATGCACGAAAGAAGCGACCAACAGTTTAAGTTTCTTTCAGTTCAAGTTTCTTCACAGACGAATTTCTACAAATGACTCAGTTCTTTCCAAAACAGGGCTAAAGCAGATTGCTTCATGTTTCTTTTGTCGGGAAACCACAGAAACCTTGATAATCTATTCTGGATCTGCACAACACTCTCTGACTTGAAATACATTTGTGCCGCCCTCTCCATCTCTTTGGTTTGGTTTCAGTAATCAATAGTACATCAGGGGCCTTCATTTGAATCATTTACTTCTTATTGCAAGACTACCATGTACGTGTTGTAGTTCAATTTTATCCTTGGTTCAATTTTCATTTCCCATTGTTCTTTTCTATGTTAATATATCATAATGAATGTAAAACAAGAGAAAATGAAAATGAAACCAAGGATAAAATTGAACAACAACATATACACCTGCAGTCCCAGAAACACAACCCAAGCTGTTGTGATTTCCGGGGAAATTAAGAAACAAATAGCTTTCGGCAATAAAACCCAAAATTCCTTCAATAATTGAAGACTCTTCAGTACGGAAATTAATCTATCCAAACTAATGCAAAAATCAAATAATAAGCACGTAAAAGAAGACAAAAACAGGAAATACGACATATCAAACGTATTTCTAATAAAAATGCTGGAATTGTATGTTATGCGTAAGTCAGTAAAGCCTCGTGTATCTGATTAGTGGTGGAAGTAAGTTTGTACTGAGTGAAACCTTGAGCTTCCTAAGTAAAGTTGCTGTAAACAGGAATACTACCATAATATTACTAATATAAATATTATAGTTAAGCCGATCTGTATGTATGTAATAAGTTTATATTTAATGTAGTGTTTTGAACTCAAAAAAAAAATAAAAAATAAAAAACTATGAATGACTATAGTTTCAATATTTGTTTTAAAATTTTCCAAATTCCGATTCTACTGCAATATTGAGAAGGTTATAGATTTAACTTTGTATGAAATAAATATAATACTGTCTCTGAAGCACTCAGTAGTTTTTCACTAAATGGGACCTAATTTGTGGACTGTAATGTGCAGAGCCGGGTTAATGTAAGTTTGAATGTGACTCGTCAGTTAGCTATGATTCGCCAGTCATGATCGATTTCCCCAGTATAAGACAATGATGAAGAAATTCGTCTATAAAATGAGCAAAAACCTACTTCCTCAATACAAACATTTACAAAGAACAAGATCTGTGAATTTAGTTCACCATCTTCTGACCAAGGGCAAATCACGACGGGCGAATCATTTTGGAAACGGTCCACACTGCACTAAAAACTTTGTTTTTTTATATATTTCAGGAAGTCAGTATTTACCCCCTGATGCGAACTCAGTTTATGTCAGAGTTATGTGTTACAAGAAAATCGTAGCTGGCGGATCAACTTCTTACCGTTCTAAATTGAAGATGATTTGAAACATAAGAGATCGAAAATCTTGTTTTGCCAAAACTGTGTCTTGCTAATAAGCACGCATTGCGGACGCATTTATGTTTTTTCCCCTCTCCCCTCGTGCTGCCTTATTTGTCGGTTACCAGGCCGGAACGCGTCACTAAAAAGTTCCTTCTTGTGTTTGCACTGGAATTTAAAAGTCGAGGAAAAGAGTTTTTTCCCACAAAGGTGAGATATTTCTGGTCAAAGGAATATAATCTTCGTATTAATTGTTACAAAATGCAGGTGATATATAACACATTATGATCGCATGGAATATGCCAACAATCGCTCCTGTGTAGGTCACATTTCGGTTGTCAAATTGCGCGCCGGTTGTTAAGCTTATATTGCAGTTTGATATCAAAACGCTTTCGTTGATAGCGTAACTAGTGTCCTAAGATTGACCTATCGTATCTTATCTTCTCTTGCTCCACATAAATGTCAAGCTCCGCTACTGCTTTATTTACATCAATTTTGTTTGTGTACGTTCCCGCTATAATTGCCTCGCAGTTCGATTCCATTCGCTTCGGTTCAATTAATCGAACCTTGTGAGTGATAAGACTTAAACTATTAATTCTCGCAGCTCGAACAAATTTGTTAACTGTCATAACAGCTTAAATTTGAATCGCAGTGAACGGTAGAGTGTCATATACACTGTATCTATACTCTTTTACTTGAAGTTAGATTATATTGTTAGCAAGTTCGCTTTCATGTGCAAAGCTTTTGTGAAAACACAGTGTGACATAGTCGTCTAAAGTAGCTGAGTCCATTGTTTGTGTAATTGTCTTCGCTGGCGCTTATAATTCTTTATTTCTGTTTGTCAAATAAGTTTCCGCGTACTGTAAGGTTTTGTTTGCTTCTTTGCCCTTTCTTGGCGTATTAAACATTTCCCCAACAAATTAAATTTAGCTGCATTCGAATATTTAAAAGTTTGGTTTGCTAATGTTTTAGTTTGTATTGAAAGCCCCGGCTCTCAAAAACCGCAAACCGCATTTCGTGTGAATTTAAAATTTCATGATGCTTAAAACACTTTTGAATAATTTAAATTCCATATTTCACAAAACTATAATCTTAGGACTATTAATCCATTTTAATTTCTTCTTCTTCCTTGTCTTGTTTTTGTCTTGATCTCTTATGATTTTTGTAAAGCTTTATGCAGCTACATGTAATTACTGTATTTTCGAAAATATTTTGTTTTGGTTATTTTTGTTACATTTCCTTTAGATGTGTAAGTTTAATAATTATTTTTTCTCTGGGTCTTTCCCTTCATTCAATTCAATTTATATAATGTACAGTACATTATATCATATCATTCACAAATGAAGATAAAACACAAATTTGTTTAACAACTACATTGTATTTTGACCGCAAAGATCAGTCCTTATAAGTTATATAACTTATAAGTAAAACAGTGACGGATCTACATGTAGGGCCTGAGCGCCCCCCCCCCCCCCCCCCTTTATTGTACCAAAAAATAAGGACCAAAGGGCACTAACATTTTCACTCCTCCCCCCCCCCCTTATTCACCCCCCCTTCACCCCCCTGATGATGAAGTCTGCATTTGCCACTGGTGAATAACATTCATTAGTATATACTGAAGTGGATAGCATTGTTGGCGCGCTCTGATTGGCTACTGAAACTCGGAATAGCAAGTGCTATTCACCTCCCAGCAATTTGCGCACGAAAATTGTAATTGTTGACAGGAATAAATGAGTTAAAAAGCATCATTTTCGTTATATTATCTCACTGTTTCAGTATATACTAAAACCTCAGTGTAGGTGGGTAGTGGTGGATATTTACCTCGCCGCTTCGCGGCTCGGTAAATATCCACCACTACCTACCTCCACTTCGGTGAATAGTTGTTATTAGTATTTGGTTTTTCGACAAAATTCCCCAACTACAAATGTGTATTAATTGACAGACTCTGTTGTTATTTTTCAGTGTACATCATGACATTACATTACATGGCCATCAGTTGAGATGACATGAATCCATGACAACTCGACTGTGGAATGGCTGCTGCTTGTGATACAAGTGCCTCTCTGGAAAATCTTGGGCAGGGTCTCTTTGGTGTTCAGTTAGAGGTAAGTACTGTTTATTGAAGGATCCCTTTTGGCTGCGAATGATTTTAATAACCTAGACTCTACATATTAATGTATGTGATTGTAAATCAGTTTTACTATTTAAGAAGAATTAGCAAGTCTTTAAAATATTCAATTTATATTTTTAGCTTCTGTAATTAATATTCAGCCAGAGTACATTTTTTTATCTCCGATTTGTATATAATGGCATTAGTTTCAAAAGAGGCCGTTAAAGTTGAGTTTTAGTGGACGTCGATCAAAGAAAACTGTTCAAATTATATTGGATTCTGACAGGACTTCAAGCAAACAGAGCTAAAAGATTGACAATTTTACCCACTAAGAGAAGGTAAAACTTTATCAAAATATTGGTTTCTAAGCCATTTTAAACAAAAAGAAAAGACGCTGTTTGAAGAAACAGTATTTTCAAAATAAAACTTTTAAATTTCACTGCACGTGATACAGGCTGTAATTTGCAACTCAGTGATGCATGATGAATAGTAGGAGAATCACAGTCAAAAATCCATCTGTACGCAGCACCGGTTTATTATCGTGTTGAATTAAATCTTCTTTTTAAAACTAATTGACTTCAAAATTTGGTTGTTTTAAAAGTTTTACTATTTTTTTTTTGGTAAAATTGTTCGAGATCCAGTCAGAATTTAAAATAAAAAACAATGTTAACAGCTTTCCTTTGATTAACGTCCACCAAACTCAAGGTTTTTAATAGTCCTGTGATACTTATCTATGTAACTGTTTTTGTCAAAAACAAACATTAGGTGACTGAAAAACTGTTAGAGGCAGAAAAGAAGAAACTGACCCAGTTAGAGCTACAGCTTGATGAAGACACTACTCAAAATGGCATTAGTAGTGTTGAAAAGGTTAGATATTGACCAGCAACTGGTTCTTTGAAAGCAGATTAACACTTTCAATATTTACTTATCCTGGATTAACAGCTAGCCAAAGGTTATTTTCTCACTTACCAAGTGGTTTTTTTTACTGCTTACAATGTTATTTTACTATTAATTATTGACTATCATTAGTCATAGTGAAAAGTTGTTGAAAAAAAAAATACAGACAGGATTTCTTTTATATGATAACCTACATGTAGCAGCTACTGTTCAAATTTGAGGAGAATGAGACAAATTTCCTTTGAGTTGTAGTTTTTTAAAATGTCCCCTACAAGGCAAACATTTACATTGTGCTTTGAGAAAACAGCACTTGTTCATTATTGTGTGATGCAAGTTATGTAGCACTAATACAGTACCAGCGCGTGGTTGCATGAACATAACAACCAGTCATCTTCCATTGGCAAGCACTTTATAAACAAACACTGTATTGTCTTGAAAGACCTCAAGTGACAAACAGTTTTTCATCCTTTAAAGTGCAAAAAATAATTTTGATTGTTTTTTAAAAGTGCACAAAATAATTAGAGAATTGACACCATCTCTTAATGCCCAATCGGACTCAATTTAAGCCAACAACTATTTGCGTGACATTACATACAAGGTAATTTATTTATTATGTTAATCTTCAGCAAACTATTTATTCTGACAGTGTTCTACATGTAATCATTTTGAACTTGAAAATGGTGTCATGACAACACTGAAACTACATTCGATTTTATTGTTTATTTTTGCTAATAAAAAATATTGCACATCATAAACAAACTGGTCAAAACGCCATACCATGACATTTCTCCATCAATTTTCACTCTTTTTCAATATATATAATATATTTTTTGGGGGATGAAAGATCATTCTGAAACCTTTATTTTGACCCTAAAAACAAATTTCACAAAAATGGTCGATCTGAAGGTACATGTACTCTGTAACTTTATTAGCTTTATCGGAATTACATTATCAATAGCGTGCTTCAAGGAATTATCCATTTGCAGTGTAGTAACTTAAGACGTGGATTGCAACGTTTCAACTTGATGAAGACCAGCAGTAACCTGAGTCAAAACATTGCATTCCACATCTAAAATGACTACATACATGTAGTGAGACATTAATGAAAACAATTTTAGCTTTAATTTCAAACCACCACATTTGATGAACCAGCCATATTTTTCAATAATTATAATTATAAGAATTAACAATATAAGAAATAAGATAGCATACACTGTATCAAGACTTTTTATTTGTGGTCAATTCTTTTTCCATCCTTTTTTTTAGGCCAAAGAGTTAACACGTCAAAAATCCAACTATGCGTAAGTATAATTCACACCCAATAATGGTGATTTACACTGTACACAAGCTCACGCTCATACACAAAGCCTCATATGGAGCAGGGGCGTACTAACTTTTTACATAAGACAAGTTTATATTGCAAAGTAGTCTGACTGATCTCCTAGGTATGTTTGTTTGGTTGGCCAAAGACGAGTAAAGTTTACACGTGTCAGTGTGTCATTACAACCGTGTTCACTAAACATAACGTTTGCAATAAAAAGCTGGTCCATGAACAAACTTACCTTGTAGGTTAAAGTCATCAAAATGACTTGGTCTCTCTAGTTTGACGATGGACGAAATATCTGAAGCAGTTCCTTCGTTTTGAATAGCGAAGCACGAATGGGGTCACTGACCTTTCAAACCAGCGGCTGGAAAATGAGCTGTTTTCACCGCGGGGAACTCCCCTCGATACATTACGTAAGCGGGAGTTTTGTTCTTTATTTGATCACCATGTGGCATGAATTTACGCGGGAGTTTAATTTTCGCGGATCTGGGTTTTTTGTTACGTCCGGTATTGGAATCTTACAACGCGAAATTATAATCTTACTTTTAACTTCCAATATTTTTACCACTATATAAACAGCAACCCTTCCATTATCTTTACTATATGACACCACAGAGACATCACAGATACCCTAGAGAATAGCGTCCCTTCGGTCGACACATTTTATATGTACCTCCTGTCTATACTTTTTGTCAACCGCCACCCGTCACCCGCCACCCGTCACCCGCCACCCGCCACCCGTCACCCGCCACCCGTGGAAAAGACCTGCCGTGACCAAACAAGCGTGTTTTTAGTTTGGGAGGCGAAATTTGCAACTTTAATTTTGGAGTCACGAGGCGAATTGAGTCTCGAAATTGTTTATTTTGTCGCTCTGACTGAGCGCTTGTTTAGCCGTGTAATTGTCATGAATTTGTTCCCCTTGTTTTGGATTTCGATTCTCGCATTATTGTCGATGTGGTAGTTTCAAAAAACAAAAGACTAGTCCCGGTGGACTCGCCTTTTGTTTTGGATTACAAAAGAAATGTTGGTTATGAATAACAAAGGCTTAACGCGTTAAAGAAAACGCATTCACCGAATGCGTTCAAAATAACGTGAACGCAAATTCAAACGCGTTAGGGTAGCGTTAAGAACGCGTGTGCTATGTTCGCTTATCTCTGAGCGGTACTGTATTTGTTTATTTTAAATTCCATGTATATATATATATATGCATAATTTTTATTTATTATGCCAAAATGTATTTTTAATTGCAATTTCACTGAAGATAGGATCAGAAATCAGCGTGCAAGTTACCTGTTTTTTGTTCTTGTCAGACGGCTCTCGTCACAACATCACCAGCTAGCTAAAGAATATGAAGAAGCTGCTAGAGGTCTACTAAGGAGATCGACTAAGCAGAGAAAGGTAAATTGATATATTCTATGCTTCTACAGCCACCAATGACCATGCACCTGCAGCTTAAAGAACCCTCCCCTCCCCTCCCCTACAATGTAGTTCTTCTTCCCAAGAGACTGGATGTTAGCAAATTCCAGCAACTATAAGAACTTATCAATCTCTTTTTTTTTTTACCACTTTTATTTATTTATTATTTTATTTACCAATTTTTAGTTATTCAGGTTAAATTTGAGTTGTTCACAATATTAATATTCACAATTTATATTATTTGGTTAATAATGCAAATGTAGTCTTCAGTGTTCTCCTTATCAGGCGGTAACAGGTAAAATTTACCGCTCAAAGCAACATTTCAATTTACCGCCTGGAATCACTTGGAGGTTTTTGAAATTCAACAGTGTTTATTGTAGATATAAAAAAATAGTGTCATGTAAAGAATGAATTATTGTTGTAAATTGTTTTACCTTTGAAGGTCAAGGTGTGCATACGCGAATTTGCCTAAAATAGGTCTCTAAATGAAGGAAATGGTGTTTCAGAGAACCTACAAGCAATTGCAAAAAGAGTTGAGACATTGTGTACTGTAGTGCATATATCGAGGATAACATGGTTTACAACAAGTCCGCACCCCCTCCCCCTTTATCAATGTTGTACAAGATCAAAAATGCCATTCAAACTGACAGTCATCAACATTGGAAGGGGGAGGGGGGTCAGTAGCACATTACATTGACATGATTTGTGTTACGCGGTCGCTTTTATACGGAATGAACACTATTTTTGGAAAGTGTCTCAACCTTTTTGCAACTGCTTGTCTGAGTCACATATCGTGATACAGCAGTGGATTTGCCTTTCGGAAATGAATCCTAGTTGATGTACGTTATCAATGTAATGACTTGATTTGAAAAAACAGCTTTTTATGCCACTGCGACTAGGCGTTTAAGAAAAGAAAGTCCAAAACGTGCCATTTCGACATTTCTCTACGGCCTTAATTAGCGCTAATTTCAACAAAAAAAGGAGTGTTGTTCTAAAAGTTGCCGTAGTTGCTCAATATCGTGATGTATTTTTCAAAGAACGTTGCTATCTTGTTGCAATGACGCGAATTGTTTTATTAACAACCTCTTGCTCTCTCTGGAAGGTTTGTTTCCGTTTGCTATTGACTGAAGAAACGTGCGTATAGTGAACTGATAAGGATTAGTCTGTGTAAATAATACGTCATGTGTTACTGTGATCGCGTGTTCGCGCTGTAATAAAACGGCGAGAAACTTTTTGCTGGTCCAATTTGTCCAGTCAATTTCGGATTACACTCTAGTTGTGAAAATATTATCATTTCTTCGTATTTTTGCTAGCTAGCTTTAATCTGGCCGTGTGTTTTGCACCGTGTATCCCAGTTGTCAAGTTTCGCATATTTACTCAGATTTCGTGAAATTCTTCCATAGCAGGGTTTTGCGATAGATTTTTTCAACCGTTAACCAGACGTTCGCCAAATGGAGTTGTTTGAGAACTACGATAAAAATGCCGAGTGTGGGCCTTCTACATCCGATGAAAACGAAGAGCGAGGCACGATGACTGGGACAGATATGATGTCTGGCGCTTTCTTCCACTTTAATGTAAGAATCGATGAGCAAAACCAAAAGGAGATTCCAAAATGTGCCAAATGCAGTTCGCAATATTTATTTTGGAAGGGAACAACAAGCCTGCAAATAATTTTTGTCTATAAGCAGGTCATTTGTCAGGCCAAGGACACGTTTTGACCTGACAAGAAGCCAGTCTGATCGGACAAAAATTTTCTTTGTCATTAGAGACATTTCCGTTCTGTATTTCAATATAGATGGTGACCCTTCGTCAGAATGTTGGTTGCAAATTCGAACGGCTTAAAATTAAAGTCAACTGAGTGAAAAATCAATACTAGCATCAGAAAGAGCACCTTTACATTAAATCAGGTATTATTTACCTGTTGATAACCGACAAATTTAAAAATGTTTGTATTATTGGCGGAAAACATATTGGCACCACACGCCTAGTCACACAAACACCTGTAAATTTTAGGAATTTTGAAATCATGATTTCTCAAAGAAATTGTCATATATTGCCTTGAACTTTTTTCTCATTTCTATTAATTATTTTAATCCAAGCTCTTTCTTGCTATGTCAATGAGATTGATTTTAAATTTTGTTGCCATTTAAAGAAGGGTCTGTTACATCTTGCGATGATATTAACTAAAATGAAGAAAGTTTGTGTTTTATGGAGAATCAGAATGTTTCTGTATCTTCCTCCTCACTTCTGAAGAGTCTCTTCAGATTCCTCAGATGAACTGACTTCATCAGAAGAATCTTCTTTTAGAAGAACACATTTTGTTGACCTCTGCTTGTAGACTTTCCTGGACTGTTTAAAACTCACAGTAACATTCAGAGACTTGAAAATTGGCCTGATTACATAAATTCTTCGACTTCTTTTGAAAGCAAGTTTCCCCTGAAAGACTCTTTTTTTTTCGGGATCAATTAAATAGAAATATTGTGTAATTAGATTTAATGCAACACGTTGAAATTTGATAAAATAACTCTCCTTCGCGTAGCAAAAGTTTAAAGCGAATGAAAGGTAGTTAATGAATGGGGCTAAACGATCTTTCACGACGCCGCCCCAAAAAGCGTCAATTAACAACTTAGGAATACTGGCGCTTGATGTGACGTGTTTACAATTCAACGTGACATTTGAGACGACGCATTGCGCGTGATAAATTAATTTTCGGAACGGAAGAAAAATGAAAGTGATAACAAAGCATTTTTGCTTTGTATTGCGGTAGTATAATAAAATAAACTTGTTCCATATTTGGCCACAAACTTCAAGAAAAAAAATTTTTTCATTGAAGCTGAAATGCCCGGTCAGAGTGTCCGACCAGGCTCAGCTTTTACCTGTCAAAACCTCAAATTTGCCGGACAATTGTCCGATGACCGACTGTTATTTGCAGGCTTGGAACAATTAGTGAAATGCGTACTTGCAGAATTCACTGACTGTAATTTAATACTCGCGTGAACGGTCAACGGTCTACGGTCTACAGAGAGAAATAAGAACTTATGTAATCTTTATTTGTTTTCATAAGTGTTGACCGTCGAAAACATGTAGACCGTGGGGAAATTTTTATGAAACGAAATTGAGCGCCTTTTCTTAGTAGAAATGTATTATGGGAAGATATTGTATCTATTTTTCTATAAATATGTAATAAAAACCGAAAAAAGGTTTCTTTTCGGAAGAATGTTTTCATTCACCTATACTGTCACGAGAGCGTGACATGTAAACGATGTCACGAAAGCGTGACATGTAAAAGCGCGAAATTACTGTAATAATTGGACCATTATTGCCACTAATTACAAGGCACTGACCGTTACAGTATTTATCAACACAAAATTTAATCTTTTCTCTTTCTACTGATACCTTTTAATCATATATTACGTGCCGGTTCCTCTTGCTATTGGTGTTTAAATTGAAACACTATTCAGACAAGCAATTGCAAAAAGAGTTGAGACATTGTGTACTGTAGTGCATATATCGAGGATAACATGGTTTACAACAAGTCCGCACCCCCTCCCCCTTTATCAATGTTGTACAAGATCAAAAATGCCATTCAAACTGACAGTCATCAACATTGGAAGGGGGAGGGGGGTCAGTAGCACATTACATTGACATGATTTGTGTTACGCGGTCGCTTTTATACGGAATGAACACTATTTTTGGAAAGTGTCTCAACCTTTTTGCAACTGCTTGTAGCTGTACCCTACCCCCCTCGGAAAGTGAGCCTCAGGCACACACTTTTAGTTTAACTGCTTAGGAATGCTCCCTTACCTGCTGAGCTAAAATTTAGGGAGAACACTGGTCTTTAATCCCAAATGTATGGAAATTAATGTCTAAAAAAAATATTACTGTTATTTTGTTTTGCTTCAGTCAACAAGAAGTCTCCCATCTCTTGGCTTTAAGCAGACGGTCAAAGCAAGGGTAAATATTAAAGGTGTTGTTTTTTGCTAATACCCTTTTTTGAAACAGCACGACATTCTAAATATCAACTTAAATAAAAAACAGGGTGAATGAATAAATTCCTCCTATTGAATTTAGCAAAAATGTAAAGTTATGTACAAAGAGATCACTGGCAACTTACTACATTAGGAAAATATAACAATTTGAAATTTACGATTTTTGCCCGCCTCTAATTCATTTCTTTGTAAAAAATGTTTTTTAAGTTAAGTTTTTTAAATTAAGTTTAAAGAAAACTACCAAATTTTACATTTCTGTTAAATTCAGTTTGGGAAACGTACTTTTAATTTATGCATCCCGTTTTTCAGTGATTCAATACTTTTATATATTTGAAGTAATTATTGTGACACTGCATGTTTTGAAAAAGAGCTTTAATTGTTATATAAATTATGTGATTGCATAATTTTATGTACATGTAGGTACAGTCTCACTCACCTTTCTTTAGTCTGTTGTTTTTGTTACCATAGCGACTAATTAAAAACTGTCTGTATTAATTAAGTATTATACAGTCACATTACAAAAAGCAAAGTACAGAACTTCTATTCAAATTTGATTTTACGCTGTATAGTTTCATTAAGCATTATATACAGTGTATTATAATTTTTATGGATCGATTGTTCACTAATGACATTTTTACTTTTTTGTAGCCAACGATCTTTGGAAATCTTGTACAAGAAGACAGGGAAAATCATAATACCGAGGTACATGTAAGACCTTAAACCCCTTAAGATTAGATGAAATAAGTCTAAATGCTGTCATTGATTTAAAGTTAGTATTTCTAATAACTATTTACAGTAAACAAAACATAAGGATATACATGTATGGAGAGTCATTGGTATGAATTGGTGCTTTGCTAACTCATGATTGAGGATTAATTATATACAGTGAATCATAGTGCATTTATTAACTCAAGGTATCAAGGTACATGTAATTTAGAGAGTGACTTGTGCTGTACCAAGGCAATTCTAGGGAATGAGGGCCCCCTCCAAGCTTGTTGCTTGCTTGTTGCTCCTTACATGTAATTATTAAGGAAGGTCTGGATCTGCCAAGTACTGTTATACATTGTAGCAAATAATTTTATGATTTTCTTTTTTTTTTTTATTTAGTCTGATATGAAGATCAGCGTTGTCCCATCAAGGAATCCTGCCCATCCATCTGACCTAACGGGGGTAATTAAATAATAGCTGCATTAGTAGGCAGGTTAAATTTCTAATAATTAATTTACAGCTAATTTTAACAGCTTCAGTAAATCCATAAGTAATATTATGAGATCACACAGGATCATTTCTGTGTCAGAAGATGTATTAAAAGTCTTATGGACTCAGACCATAGTTTCTCTCTAAAAATTGAACCTGTTAAGTGTAAATGAGGTTCCACTAGTCAAGTGTGTTGATGAACTACTGTACACTGTATTGAGAATTTAACTTTTACTGTCATTGTGTTTGTTGTGTTGCATGTGCTACATGTATGAACTAGTTGTAGACAAGTGCTCGCTTTAATTTAAAGGGATAGTATCACGAGGTCGAAACTTGAAAACGTCGGCCCACTTTTCAAGTTTGATTCCGCAAATTCAAAAAGGCCGTCGAGAAGTGGAGGTATTTGTTGAATCAAAAAATCCGTTTTGATAGCCAAAAGAAAGAAAAAAATCACTTTTAACAGTGATATGTCCAAAATTCTGGTGCAAGAATAGTGAACAGTGCCGCGCGTGGAACCTCGTGATACTATCCCTTTAATTTTTTATAAAAAAAATTCAGTGCACTTAAAAGTGTTCTTAGTGCAGGTAATGGTGATGCAGTAGTGATTTTCTCCATGTTCTGTCAAATATTGTACTTTACAGATAGCGTAGTGAAGCAGTTATTGGATTAATATGAAAAGGGAGCTAATCATAACGTTTTTAAGCATTTTTTTAGCAATGCATTTCAAAACTGTTTTAAAAAGTTTCAAAAGAGTTTATGAACTGTTTTAAACGAATTTGACACATTAAGTTATTACCGGTACACTTTTTTTGGGTTCAGGCTCTCCATTTGTTTGTCAGTTCATTGATGTTTTGCCTGATACATGTAATTAACATTATTTTAGGCTGTTTTATACGAAATGATAATTTTGCCATTTAAAAATGCTCAATGTTTAGTTATGTTTATTTAAAAAAGTATCAATAATGTTTGAAAATAAAATGTTTCATACTGTTTTAAAATGTATGCAGTGTACAGTCTATGTCTTTAAGTTAGTGTTAGTATAGGTAATCATACGGTTTCAAGTACAATTTGGGATTAATTTGCACGAGTGAGTTTTTCAAAAAGCTCAAAATTGCACGAGCCGCTTAAAAGCCGCTGAAAAACTCACAAGTGCAAATTAATCCCAAATTGAACGAGAAAACCGTATGATTATTTATTAATAATTATACATGAAAAAATTTGCATCCATTTTTGTTTGGAATTTTTTTTTTTCGATTTGTAATTTGCACTGGTGTTACACTTTTTGCACCGGTGTTACACGTTTTGCACTGGTGTTACACTTGAACTGCACTGCTCTTAGCCAATCAGAATTTTTTCATGTATATTATTAGACGTATATTAATAGTGAAATTTCTTAGTCATTTTATTTAAATAAATTATTGATTGTGTTGATCCTGCAATGTTTGTTATTTAACAGCTTGTTTTCTTAATATTACTTCATCATAGGATGTAGTGTTTAAAGATGGCCATGTTACATCTGGTACATTGAATGGTCTCATGGAGCGCTTGGTTCCTCTTCCAAATTACTATCCTGATGTAAGTTCCTTTCTAAATTCAATTACCGTAATTTAATTATGAGCACTAACTTAATACAGACATTGTGGACCACTATAGTTTTCATTAAAATATACTTCTGGAAAGTTCGAGATGCCAGTCATGTTTGTGTATTTAGAAATGAATATTGTTGTCTTTCTGATGGGGCAAATTGCAAGTTAACCTCAATAAATTGTTATTGCCAGAACATTATAACTAAGTTTACATAAAAAGGGACATACATGTAGTTTATGTCGTCCACATAGATACTGTAGTGTCTAAAGAAATTGTACTCATACTGATGATCACTAATGAACAAAGAGAACAACCGAGAACAAAGAGAATGAACAAAGAGAACAAACGTCATAAAGCAAACTGAATGTGTTTTTTTTCTGTACATATTCTCCAGAGAACGTATGTGTTTGCATTTCTGCTGTGTTCAAGACTTTTTATACTACCTAGTGATCTGTTGTCAACCATTTCAAAGGTTTGTTCTACAATTTATTTTATTAATATATTATACATGTCCTGTAACAAAACAGAGATAGGTAAACTTCAGTTCAGAAGAGCTTGTTGCTCTATACAAAAAGCAAACAATTACTATTATAAAATAATTTTCAACTCTGAATGAAAAAACTGTAAAAATCCCGGTTAAAAGCACCCCCGGCTTAAAACCCCCCACCCTCCCCCCCCAGTTTTACCCCCATCAGTTTGGCAACAAAACATTATTCCGGTTGTACCCCCTCCTATATATAAGCACACCACAGTTCCTCAACAGCAATTCTTTACAAACATTTGCACCAACTTACATCTGTAACTAAAACAATGCCTATTTATCACATTTTCTTTGCTTGTCAGCCAAAAAACCCTTCAAAGTTGTACATGTATAAGCCCACGGCTAATAAATGGATTCTTATGATTAGTGTACTTTTTACTAAGTTTAATAAGTTTCGTAACATTGTCCAGAAGGTACATTGTCTGTAAGTACATTGAAAGTACATTGTCCAGAAGGAGCAAGAAAATAAAATAGAATGATATAGTTTTAATTCTGGTTTGTCTGTTTGCCTTATATAAATATAATTAAAATTATATATTCTATTCACATACTTATTTATACTTGTAAACATTTTTTTTTTAAATATTGACTTTATATATGTATTCATTCGAATTTTAGTCCTGTGCTGAACAAATTAAAAAAGCTACTTCTGACGAGGTAAGTTACTATTTTGTAAATGTTCATACAAATATATGTTTAATTCCAGTGATGTTACTTTTTATAAGCTACATGTATGTGCATCCTGTAATTAATTTTGACTAGTTTTATGTTTAAGATTTATATGGATGATTATTGTGTTAATAAATATTTATCTCATGAAATAAATCTGTTTCCTTTGTAGGCCAAGGTTCTTGCATTCAACTTGGTTCAGCTATTAAGGTGATTAATCCTGAAAATATCTACAATGTATGTGTTTATTTATTTATTTGTTTATTATTTATTTATTTAATAGTTATTTTTAAGAAATATTTAAACAGAGGTGATTAGCTCAGCAAATGCTAGTTTGAATGGGGCTCTGTATATTTTATAAGGACGTACATTGCAGGACTAGTTTACAACTTACAAATACAATACTAATTTAACAAGTTATCATTATAGAGCAGTTTTCAATTGAGTATCGAAAGTAATTACATAATTGCTTTGGTTTTGCATTGCTACGCTTTGTGATTGGCTAAAAAATCTCGCGCCACCTTCTCAACCAATCAGAAGTAAAACCAAAACCAATCGTGACCTGCTCGCACGCGTTTTCCCGCGCTTGGCGCCGCCGACATGTAATTGCTTAGAGCTCTGATTGGTTCATTGGATTGTTTACGACTGCTGTGATTGGTCAGAGTAATTACTTTGGTTTTGGTTTTACGACACTCAATTGAAAACTGCTCTAATGACTACATACAGTAACAGACATTTACAGTGTATATTATACAATAAAAGTTATAACATAAATATCAAGAGGCCTGTGAATGTAAGATGGTTGAATTTTGTGTTTAAAATGATTTTCCAAGCCGGTCTTAAATTTTGATGTATGTACATGTCGATGTACATGTACAAATTCTATATCATTTGGGTCAGTTTTACACTACGCCCGGTTCTCACTAGCAACACAAACACGAGCACAAAGTGTAGCTTGAGATATCCTTGTAGAATTAAAATGAATATGGTGAAAGTATAAGCATATTTATTTATCCTTTTGATTGTGCGTGTGCTTGCGCTTATGCTTTTTACAATGTGAGAGAGAAGAGAAAGAGAAATTTTACTCCCTTTTGGTGATTTGATCGTTAGTTTGTTTGTTTGTTATAGCGAATGGACAGAAACATTTTCTAATGACTTCAGAGACGAGGTGATGATGATGCATGTAAAGGACATCACTAGTTACTGTGCATCGCTCACTGTGGTACGTACAGTCGTATACTGACTAGACTACTAACGAATAAGGTCGTGTTCCTTTGGGAACAACATTACAGTTATAAAGGGAAACGGTCCCGGCTGAAATATCGTGTTTTCATGATTATGGCCAGGAGCTTGCTTTAAGCTTACTTTATTATCTTAAAATAAGAAGAAAAAATTGCCAAAGGGGATGAACGCAAAGAATGGAAACTTTAATTTTTTTTGACCGCCTGTCACGAAATCAAAATTGATGAACTGTAATCCACTTCCATCTTTGTAATCCTGCACTTTTTCTTCAAACTACTGCTTCTGCTTCTGTTTTGCCCTATAGCATCTTTTTATCCAGTTTAGTTCTATATTTGGTGGCATTTGGCGATAAAACATGGAAATCAAATAAGCATAATCCAGTTACTGTATTTTGGCGGGACAGTATCCATTTAAGCACAGCTACAATGGTCCTTTTTGCTTGATTTGTTTGATTAAAACGTCCAAATACATACATCTTATTTGATGGTCGGTTTGACAGATATTACGCGCGGATATTTTACGAGTAATGCGTACTATTTTTCCTAGCTTCGACTTCGGCTTTGTTCTGTCGTGTGCGACTTTACATTCACTTTCTTAGCTATAATTACTAAATAATACTATTTTAAATTAATCATCACTTTTTTCTGTTTGGATCCCAAGGAATTGAGAAACATGGTTGGGCAAATGACACAATCATTATTTAAAAAGGTATGTCGAAGATAAATAGCTAGCCTGCGAATACAGCCGCCTCTCATCGCTCCCGGCCGCTAGGCCGGGAGCGATGAGAGGCGGCTGTATTCGCAGGCTAATAAATAGCCAACTTTCTAGCATGTATCCAACTTCGGCACGTTTTCACTTAAAGTAAATAGATAACACAGTGATCGTACTAACGTGTAATTCCCGAAAAACAATGCATACATGTATCATTTGCTTAATAACTGAACATACATGCACTTGCACAAGCAAGAACACAGCCAAACAGAACCAAATTACTCAAACTAGCAAATTCTGTTAGTCGGCAGAAGTAAGCAAACATACGCGGTTTTTTCCTCCTACATGGGGAACGAACTAAACCGCGAGTGTATCAATCATTTTTGCCACCAAAACTATACACTAAATTTCCTCATTTCACTCGTCTTGCATCGTTTCTTTTGCATCCAAGTCCCGATAACTTTTCATGCCTGGAGTTATATTTTAAAATCAGAATCTATAGAATGGTGGTGTAGCTTAATTACTCGTAAACCAGCCCGACTTGTTTCGTCAACTTACAATTTTATTGCTTAACTTTCAAAAGCAACAAAATTTGAATCTTTAATGTAAATGTTGCGCACAGAAAATAGCTTTCCGAGCCCGAAACGTTATCGCGAGACTTTCAAGAAACAGGCCCCCGAGGACATCCACTACATCACAGGTATCCACCGATTACCTGCAATTCAGTAAGCGTTCTCCCAGCGTCGAATGCAAGAAACGGTTGTGTTACTCACTATTCAGAAACTGATAGATATAACATTCTAGCCCAGCAAGATAATCCACTGTCCCCAGCGACTCTCGAACAGCAAAGTCTTTGTTCGCAAGGCCTACATGTAATAAAAATTATGATTTTTTTGTAGCTGGCTTTGTCTGATAAGTATGGGGAGATTTTACTAAAGGCAACAGCTGCTGCTGAGGATAGAAAAGTAACGGGTTCAACAAAATACAAGGTTAGTAGCAGCTTTTTGGAATTGTTTGTTTATTGTATTTTCTTTTTCTTAGAGTTTTCTCGAACAGTGTTGGAATGTGTAATTAATGCGTTTCTGTTGGGGGTGACAATAAGCTATAATTTTATCAAAGTGCCTATGAAATGAAATTTTCGACCCCTATTTTATACTAGCAAAATGAAGTCCATGTTCCACTGATTCATAATTTTCCAATTTAAGTTATGGTCAAGCAACGAAAAGTATTTTTTGGACGTCCAAAGTTGGTCAAAAATGAACTTTTCGTGTCCTAAGGCCTGGAACTTGTATAAAAAGAAACATAGAATGCACGATCGCTGCAACAAACCGTGAGAATGGCCGGATCTGGGTTTCCAGACCTAAATCAGTATTAATACTTGAAGTGAAACAAAAGAAACGGCAAACTGATCCTTACGGCAGAAAAACAGTTCAGAAGCAGAAGCAAATAACATGGTGACGTCATAAGTTGTGCAAAAATGCGGTGTCGCTTTCAGACGCTTCTGCAGTATTTCTCGTAAACAAACCACTTTTTTAGCTATATTTTAGCAGTTTTGTTCAGTTGGAAATGTCCCCCGACAATGAATTTTGACTACCATGTTGACTACGAAGGTCTGCACAACTGTTGACGTCACAATTTGCATATTTTGGCCGCGCGCTGGTTGTCCTATTTTTTTGGCTCAAGTAGGCCAACTTTGAGGTAAGAAAAAAAAAATAGATTGCGTGCTTGACCATAACTTAAATTGGAAAATTATGAATCAGTGGAACATTTTTTGGTATAAAAAACGGGGCGAAAATTTCACTTCATAGGCACTCTAAAACTTTGGACGTTCTTTTACAACGCATTCTGTTTTAAAAATTAAATATAGATTGGTGACTGACTAGCTGTAGGGTAATTTTTTTCTATGTGAATGGTCTCGCAGTTTTATTGCGAGGCAAGATAATTAGATATATATTAGGCAGAAGTAAACATCATGCATCAAGTAATTATAACACATGCATCATATATGTTGTGGTGCGATTTTGTCCTTGGTGCAAATTTTTATTTTCTTTTTTTGAAACTCATTATCATACATTATCATACATTTCCACTGCCAAAAACAAAGGAAAATAAAAGCACCAAGGACAAAATTGCACCACAACATAGACATGTACATGTTATTTAATAAGCTTGTCCAATATAAACACTTTACAGCAAACACTGCAAGTATCCTAGTTTATTTAAACTCTGCCTTTTTAGTTCAAGAAATAGTTGTGAATAGCAATACGTAATTTTAATGGTGCTTTAATAACTGTTCGTCAACAGTGTGGTCTTGAGGTTTGTCCTAACCCAGTGGTCCTGGCGCAACAGTTATGCCATATTGAGATGGTAAATAATAATATATTAATTATAAATTATTCTGGCGTATTTGTTACATCCAGCTAATTTTCTGGCAAACATCGTATTAGTTTATTTGTGGTTTTTCTGCTAAAGGATTACCGAATGACAATAATTGCTCAAAGCGAGCGCAGCAAGCGATCAGCAGCTTTCAATCTAGATTTATGAGAGAAATATTGTAGAAAGTCAGGAAAAATCTCCAATGGATAAGCCTTGCAGGCTTTTTACCACAAGGCAATGCGCAAGCTACGAGAATGCACTGCGCAAACTGAAAACAACGATTTTTTTTGAGGAAGAAAGTATTTGCGCTTGTTTGCTGTGATTGTTATGATCTATGTTCATGTGACATGGGTTCTCTTTCTAGTCCGACGTCATGTGCGTGTTGAATTTGTTTTTGGTTGTTGGCTTTTTTCGAGGGTTTTGGATTTCTCCGTTTTTTTTTTCCTTCTAGTTAGTATTTTCATCTGCAATGAGTGATCCTTGCCCAACCAGCCAGTAATTGATCCTTGCAACCTTATGGCCCTGTCACACTGTTGCGTATCGTACTAGCGTATGCCAGCGTATGAAAAATATCACTCATACGCTCGTATACGCTGACATACGCTAGGGGTACGTTAGGCATAGGTTGTATACATTTCAAGCACGGTCGCATACGCTGGCATACGGCGAGGCAGAAAAAACTTTTTAAGCATGCTTAAAAATTTTGTGCGTATTCGGACCTATGGTTTATAATACGCTAAGCATACGCTAGGCATACGCTGAATACGCGAGAGTTACGCTAGAGGTACGTTACTCATAGGTCAAGTACGCTGGTCAAACGCTGTATTTTCAAGGGCATTTTGTGCGTATGAAAATTATTTTATGAATTTTCATACGCAACTCATACGTTTCTCTCATAAGCTAAAGTGTGACAAAGCCTTTAACAAGCCGGGTAAGCGAGCTTGTAAAAATTATTACAGTTACGAAGGTTAACGAATAATCACGCATCAACTAGTATCACTGGTTTACCTGTTTAGCCTTTTTTGCAAAGCAGTTCAATAGATGGAAACAACAAACTTGTGTCTTGGTGATAAACAAGATGGAACGATGTCTGCAACCCCGTGGTTTAAATTAACTAAATCATGCCTGTTTAAATTGCAACCTAATGTAACAAGTTCTGCATGTTTTCTTGCCTGGCAGGAAAGACTTGCCAACATTGGACCTGAAGAGTTTGTACAAACCTTCATTCCCCGAGATGATGCCGATTTGAGAGTAAGATAATTTGCTATTTTTTGTTTCTAAATTCTTCCAAAATTTGAAGCCGCAGGAACAAAACTGAAATATCTCTGTTGAAGGTGTTTTTATGCGCCCTCCAATGATACACAAACTCTGAAAAAATTAAGCCCCATCCAATGTTTACGTTTAACACTGCCGTCAATCATAATTATGGCGACAAAATTGATCGAAATCCACCGATCACAACCCACAAAGATGACCTTTTGATCCTGTTGAGTTGAACATCGTAGTTTCCTGAGACCTTCGCCATGATAATTGCGGCAGTTGGTAACGGAACTGTTGGTTGAGTTTTAAACTCCAGAATTGGCGTGTTATACTTATTGAAAGGCGCAGTAATTTAGTAAGAATCTGTTTTTATTTTGTAATGGCTTATGGTGCATTCTATTGGGAAATCCGTTTTCGGATTTTGAAATCCGGATTTCAAAATCTAAATCCGGATTTCGGATTTCCCATTGTTCATGGAAATCCATCGCGAAGAAGGATTTCGGTGCGTCGAAATCCGTTTTCGGATTATGCGTTTTATTGGGAATCCGAAAACGGATTTCCCAATGGACTGCACCGGTATTCACATATTGTGTTGAGATTTATCTTTATATTAAAGTTTTTTTACACAGCACGTATGAGATAACAAGACTAAAGCCCTCATTATTGTGTGATTTTGTTTACAGTCTACACTAAGCTACATCAAGAGGACGAGTAGTTTGGAGGCCTACATAGAATGGTTCAACAGACTCAGTTATCTTGTAGCAACTGAAATTTGCCTGGTAAGTTACATTATTATCTGAAATGTTTCACCGTTCAGTATGTTGAACGTCTAAGCTGGACACATTCAAGACCAGCTTTAGTTACAGACGAACAAGTGAAATTCGGTCAGAACCAGCCAATAATTGACGTTCATCTAAGAGAGGTGTCCGCCTTACAGGGATGTCCGTCTTAAGAAAGTTTACAGTGCTACTAGCCTGAGCTCCAATTTTTCTTGAGGGGAGGCCGGGGTAGCTGTACTCAGGCTGCAATGTATCTTTTCTTTTGTTACTGATGGATGACGATAAACTGTGTTCTGCTTTTTTAAGGGAACGAAAAAGAAACTCCGAGCAAATATAATCGAGTACTATGTTGAGGTGGCTACCGAATGCTACGACAAGGGGAACTACAACTCAGCGATGGCTATTATCGGTAAGAACATAACTTAGCCTTCCAATGTAATACAATATATCGGCCATTACTTAGCCTACAACGCGGACGTCCTCAAGGCTCGTCACGCAATCCATTATTTGAGCGCGTGACGAGCCCTCAGATTGTCTGCGTTGGAGGCTATCATTATTGCTCATTTTAGTAACACAAACTCTGAAATTAAAAACTCAGAAAACGAAATGTTGTGTTTTATATCGCCGTAAATTGCCTTAGCAAGAGAATTTGTTTGACAGGTTGAAAAGGTCAGGTACTGTATGTTCGGAGGTTGTGATCAATGACTGCATTTTGCTAAACTATGTGTTTTGTTGTCAGCAGTTTATATATCTTATTAACCAAGCGCGAGGGCCGTACTGGGAGAATATCGGCCCGAGGTCTTGACAGTACGGACCGAGCGCAGCGAGGTCCGTACAGAAAAGACCGAAGGCCGATGTTCTCCCAGTACGGTCCCGAGCAAGCTTGGTTAATAAGAGATTTATTACACGACTCCTGCCGGCGGGAGGATCGCGCGGGATCATTCGGGACAATGCCCGGTCCAATACTTAGAGAATATTGGACCGGCAATCGAGCATTCTGATTGGTTGATTTTAGTTATTGGCCCTCTGACTGTCTTGGTCGTGTAATAAGTTGCCTTATTGACCATAAAATAAGGTTCGGTTTAATGGAAAAAAAACTAAAAGTAGACGGATTTTGACTCTCTTTATACTACTCGGTCGCACGGTATTATTTACCCATTTATCTTAAAGACACGTGAGTTGATGACGAAATCGTGGTAGTAATTATTTGTGTGACAATCACATATCAAGCAAACTTGAGTGAAATACAAGCGCTAAGTTTCATCGTAGACACCGTTGCCTTAGTTGTCATTGCATTTTTAATTTGAAAAGCACTAGAAACCAGAATGAATGTGGAAGAGTTTTAATGAAGCAATTGAAAACATTTTGTTTCATTTTCAGCTGGTCTGAACATGAGCCCTGTTACCAGGTTAAAGAAAACGGTAAGGTTTCATTGTTATTAAATTCAATTCCTCTTTAATCGCACAGCTAGATGCTCAGGACTATGCTTTTGTTCATGTTACCATAACTTTAGCTGCCTTCAAAACTGAAATACTTTGTTTTGATTTTCAGTGGTCTAGAGTGAAGTGTAGAAAATTCGACAGATTGGAGCGAGAGATGAATCCTGCATCCAACTTTGCTTGCTATAGGGCAATGTTTAAAATCGCTAATGAAAGCATGGGCGGAAGGGTAGGTTAAAGGGGCAGCGTCACGGAGAGTTTGACCTTTTTTGGCCAAAACCATGCTACAATACCTTTACTTGAGTGAAATTTGTGATCCTCGCAGTGTGCTCTCAACTTCAGCAGTTGAAAAAATGAAAAAGCAACCTGCGAAAAATTCAGGCTTGATCGGGATTCGAACCCATGACTTTGCGATACCGGTGCAATGCTCTATCCACTGAGCTACCAAGCCACATGGATAGATGGTTAATTGTGAGTTCGTAATACATCTATACCCGATGATTGTGATATATGAATATGAATATATGAAAATTATATATGTGAACTATCCTCGCAGTGTGCTATCGTCTTAAGCAGTTGAAAAAGCAACTTAAAAAGTCATGTTTCATTCGCATTTCACATATAATTATTCAAATGTGTAATTATTCAAATAAATATTAAAATACCTTTACTCGTTTAGAAAATAATACTAAAACACCAAGACAAAGAAATCAGCCAGTTCTTGAAAGAGAAACAAATCATGGTCTGTTCAATCCTATTTTGGAAACGAAAATGTGAAAACTTGAAAAAAGTTAGGCTACATTTTTTGAAGTTGCAATTCATTCAGGCCCAGCCCGTCTATGACTAGAGACACTCATCGACAGCTGTTTTGGTACACTAGGGGACACACTAGTAGGGGATACACTAGGGGACACACAAGAGGACACACAAGGGGACACACAAGGGGACGCACTAGGGGACACACTAGTAGGGGATACACTAGGGGACACACAAGAGGACACACAAGGGGACACACATGGGGACGCACTAGGGGACACACTAGTAGGGGATACACTAGGAGACACACAAGGGGACACACGAGGGGACGCACTAGGGGACACACTAGTAGGGGATACAATAGGGGACACACAAGAGGACACACAAGGGGACGCACTAGGGGATACACTAGGGTGTTAATTTATCACAAAACTGGACCATTATTTTTCGGTTTCTGTTTCTGTTTCTTGGTTTTTAAACGTACCAAATCTTCGTGACTCTGCCCATTTAATTTGATAGTTAAGTTGTCATTTTACTACTACACTTCGACATGTTTATGTTTTGCTCAAAACGGCAGAAAATAAGGGAATGAATGGTTCGTTAATTTATGAATAAAGGTGTTAGTTTCTAAAGGCATTGTGGTGGTGCGTCGGTGGGGGAGTCGGCTTTTAAATCTCTTTACGGTGGCCAAGTAAAATATCAAACACAAGAAAGAGTGTTTCATCAGGATATCTAAACTATTTGCACCAGAACAGCAGCCCAGCGTCTTGGACTTGTCTGCAACATGTATTGTAGCTTTGTCCTCTAGGGCAAACTAAATTGCAAACTATTTACACATTTACATTACCACTGTTTTATTATTTTTATTTTTAGTTTGAGTTCGCCATTCCTTTCTTCAGCCTGTTTGTCAAAGATGTTTATTTTCTAAACGAAGGTCACTCTAACAGGTTATATTGTGATTACATATTTTTTTTTTTTTTTTTTTTTTTTTTTTTTTATTTATACAAAACATTTACGTAACAAGCAGATTTAAAAGGTTACAATACAAAGGAATACATGACAAGATGTTACAACAATACACTACACTAGACATTCCGAGACTGGGTTGGCATTGGCGATTTCAATTTTTGTTTATAGTCTGAAGCTGCACTAATCATTTAGTAACTCTATATAGTAGTTAACAATATATTTTAAATTATATAATACTTATGTTTTATTTTACAGAGGGGATTTTTCTAGATGAAATCTACAGTTTAATTTAACTACAAATTCCTCTAAAGATAGGTTTTTCTGTGCTAGTTTTTGGGTATAGAGGTAATATTTAGCAAAGAGGAGAGTACAGTTTAAGTTATTGGTAATCAGGTCAGTCTTGGAGGTGGAGCTCGTGCCGAAGAGAATTTCCGTTGGGGATAAGGAGAAAGAGGTGCCATTTTCTTTGTTAAACCACTTAATAACTTCCAAGAAAAACTCTTTAGACCAGTGACAATTTGAAAAAGTGTGATTACATATTTTGGTTTGTCATATTTCTGGTGTATTTTTGTAATGACTGTCTTTATTTAAATTTACTTAATTATACTTTAGTTTTGTTATTTTGCAGACTTGCAAATGGACATATAAACTTTGAGGTGAGAGCTTTTGTCTTCAATCAAGCCTTTATCAAGTTTTGTTTGTTTCGAAAATACATAGAGTACATACCAATAATTAGAAACAAAAGGAAAAAATATGTGAGAGATGTAGCGTTTCCTTCGCTATTTCTATTGTAGTTTTCTTATTGTTTGTTGTTGTTATTGTTGCTGATGTTATCGTTTTGTTTTGTTTTTTCTTTTGATTTGTGGTGCTGTTTTCTGTTTCTTTTTTATTTATTTTTTTAATAAATTAATTCCTGTTAAAATCTCTTACAGAAATTCTGGCAACTTTCAAAGCTAATTACAGGCTTTGTAACCTGGAAAGAAGTATCCGTAAGCACTCTTTATTTTGTCCTGCAAAATTTTTTATTATCTGATTCTGACGTTTTAGTCTCTCGAGAACTCTCAAGTGTAGCCATTCAAATTAAACCTCTTCAGCAGTACTTTTCTAGGGTGCTGGTCTTTTTTTAGTATCTAGAATGTAGAATTGGCCAATCGCAACCGAGCCAGACAATCCAATTAACCAATAAGAACTCGGCGCCAAGCCAAGCGCGGGAAAATGCGTGCGAACGAGTTACAATTGGTTTTGGTTTTACTTCTGATTGGTTGAGAAAGTGACGCGAGGTTTTTTGGCCAATCATAGTACGTAGCAAAACCAAAGTATCACAAAAATAGTCCCGCTCTTGCAAAATGAAATTGAGCAGCAGGAATAAAAGACTTCAACTGCATGTATACGTATGTGCATTTTACAGCCAACGCGAACTGAAGTGAGACACATACTTATTATTGCATCCATTTTTTGTCTTTTTTTTTTCAGTGCAAATATGAACGCAATCGAACCGTGCTGAATTATCTAATGACTGTACCAGTGTTCTCGGATAAAAGTAAGGGAGCTCTCCCAGAAAGTCTATTTCACACATTTTACTGAGTAACTCGCTCACTCACAGTGCTGATTTTACACTGACTCATCCACGTTTGAAAAACTTCAGCTTTAGTTTTATTTATTTGTTTATTTATTTATTTATTTGTCTTGAATTTTGTTTTTGGCACTTTTGAAAGTACAAAAGTTATAGTGGATGTGCCAATTTATGACACACGTAAAGTAACGACTCTCACGGTCACTTATGAAAATAAAGAGCCGCGTTTTCGAAACTTTTCGGTGATTCAGTGACGCAGTGACATTTTTTTTATTAACTGCAGATTTGGCCTTAATGTCGTATGAATGCGAGGCTCCTGAAACACAATTTGAAAAAGAAAGACGCAAATCACTGAGGTAGGTAGAACAGTTGAGTTATTTATTATTGTAAATGTCCAACTGCTGTTAGTGGTGTCACTTAATATACACTTTGTTTTCTGGTGTACCACAATCAGTTTGTAGCAGCCATCAATACATATGCTTTTATTTAAGGCTCATTAACAATTCACCTTTGATGGCTAAATTGATACGAAACTTGCTTACTACTTCATATGTTCATAAACATACGGTACAACCGACGATGATATTAGACAGTAATTTGAATTCACACTGTACACGAGTACGGCTTTCGTACCTATTTTTATGTACTCTACAGGATAGCTTATTTAACTGTTTCAATCTTTGTCGTTTGTTTGTTTGGAAATTTTGGTGTACTTGTGCCTTCTAAACATTTTATTTGTGCTTAAGTAACATTATAAACATTTCATTTTATCTTTTGATTGGTGTTTTGTCATATCTAACAATTTTCAGGGCTGAAAGAAATACAGACAGAAGATAACAGAACATGATCGTCTGAAGTGACTGGAAATTCTCTCCCCGTATAAGCCCAGTCCTCTCTCTTTAAGTTCCGATGAACTTCGTTAGCATTGTAAGCGCATAATTCACGTGCTTCAAGCTCTCCTGTGCATGGGCTGAAGTATGCCTTAAGCACTTCCGCCCGTGTGAATCTGTTAGCTTAACAATTTTCTGCTAACGTTCTAAAGCTGTGTGACGCATGTTTGACAAATGTTGGAAGAAGAAGTGTTTGGTGTTTTGTTTATAGTGCATGTCATATGTGACTTTTGTGCTTATGGGCAAGTGTGCGTGTGCGTGTGCGTGTTTCCTGCATGGGTGCGTGTGCAGGGTTTCTGTCCATTCAACGAGACCTCGAATATGCTGAAAACTTACCTAACAAACTAATTCTCCTAAGCCGTGTTGACATGGAAGTTCAATAATAATTGAATTGTAATCAAATAATAATTAGAAAGGTCATCATCTCCTGTTTAATTCGTAAATTGATCTTATTGTACTGCATCGTAATATGTTTAAAAATGCGTGTCTTTCACCGTTTTGGCGAAAAAAAATATATATATATATATTATATATAATACTACCAAATGCAGCAAAATGTTTCAACTCTAGCAAAAAAATATTTTCAATTTCCACATTTTTTCAATACCTTTGAAGTTTGAGTAGAATCCAAGATGGTGTCCATCTTGGCCGCCATTTTGAATATCGTCACAGATCCCCAGCGACGCCATAACCTATAATATTTGCCTTTTCTAGTACATCACAGGCTATCTATAAGAGGTAAAATCTTCTCGAAATATTGTTACACCGCAAAGGGAAGGGGGTGTTTCAACTACCGCCCGCCTTGTACCGCGGTGGACGTTTAAGTGGACGTACTTAAGTCATTTAGCGTAACAAATGAAATCAGGTAATTTCTAAGAAAACAATGTTCAATGTTGGGTACTTTTTGCGGCGGAACGAGCGTAGCGAGTGAGCAGCAACATAATCAGGATTTAAGAGAAATATATGAGAAAAAAATATAAGCTACGAAAAATCTCGATTTGATCGCTTTTTACCAGAATTCACTGCGCCACGCACACATTTTGGGCCAGAATTCACTGCGCCACGAACAATAGCCTCGCTTACTGCTTCAAGCTGTTGGCTGCGAGATTTGTAATATTTTGGTCCAACATGTGCCAGTAGTAATCAGAACTGAAGTGTCGAAGACTACCGCGAGTTGAGCGAGGACTGTGAGTCATGGTGATAGGACCGTTGGATAGCAAAGATTTTCGAAGATTGTACGGAATAAAAGACAAATTTATTTTGAAATCACTCCGACAGCGGTCGATGAGACTGAGCTGAGCGCGTGGAGACGCGAATACGATACGGCTAGCTAGTAACGCAACATATTCATTATCAATAATTAAGTTAAACCTAAATTTTCACACCTTCCTCGTGGTGAACGCGTCCTTTGCTCAACAATATTCTACAGACATTGCAAGAACTTGATGCGTGAATTACAAAACCAAATTAGTCTTATCAGCTGGAGTTTTCGTCGATTCATCCCGGTTACATTTGCTTTGCTTTCCCTCAAAAAACGAAAGAGAAAATTCTGTAATACCAGCGAGGCGATAAAACAGCATTATTACAACAAATTTACCGCAGCAATTACTATCTTTTGGATACACTAGTCTATCAAAGTAATTTGTGTGAAACGAAGTTAGTTCATAGAAAGATCTACTTATTGTGAAACAATTTTGCATATTTTGTAGAATACCGTTCATTTTGTTGAAAAACAACAGATATCGTTCGTGTTTATTAAACCAGTTGCGTTAAAAATTTGGTTATAGTTATATTTTCACATCGATGTTGTTATTTTCTTGTTGTTAATTGTTTGTAAAAAGAATTTGTTTCTTGAAGCAATGCTATGTATTGAAATTTATCCATGTTTTCTTCGTCATACACATGACGATCATATTTTTAGGCTTGGTTTTCATCCCTCAGACTGACGTGTCATTTATCATAACTTTATTGGTTAACCAGGATTTATTACAAACAAGTAGCTGGTTACGGCTTCACAAGCGGGCCATTTGGTCCTAGTTTTTACACTTAGACTAGTTCAAATAAAGCAAATTTCGTTTCGAAAACGATGAACTTAAAAAACATGTCTTATTGTGACAAATATGTATTGTGTGAAATGAGAGAACTGGATGACGTAATTCATAAAGTGGACACGTCGCCATATATGGCAACGGCCCACTTAAAAATGGCTTGTGATGGCCAAAACTGTTTGTCTTTTCCCCCATCAAAGCTTTTGACTTGAAAGGGACAAATTCTCCAAATTTTAAATACTTTAACTCAAAGACAAGAACTTAGGTTTTCTTGGCGGCAATTTCGGCTTTATATTTGACGCGCCAATGCAAACTTTATATCCGTTATTTTTATTTTCATTGCGGAAATCCCGCAATTCCGCACTCTAAGAGAATAAACCCTAGTCGCCCTTATAACTTAAGTTCAAAGGCTTTCATTTTAGAATGAAGTGTACACTATGCTGTATGCATAAGTTCAAATCGCCGTGTAGAACGGTAAACATGTTGTTTTTAAGTATTTTAAATTGGGTTTAAGAATAAAATAGACGTTGCATTTTTAGGGGAAAGTACGTACTTATTTATTGATATTAGTAATATGTTAACAGTTGATAGTTTCCTTTTTTAACGTATGAAATTTAAAGACATTGTAACACTATTTATTGAGACACTTTATATAAAAATTTAATGTATGACGTATACCTAAATGAAATGTCTATCCCATAGCTGGTTAAAATTTCGTAAATCTAAGTAATTTATTTCATTATTTATTGTTGTTATTTATTTTGTATTTATTGTTGTTTTTTATTGCGATAAAAGCAAAGCTGGTTTCAAGAAAATAGTTTAATATTAAAGTGTGTCAGTAGAAAATTCTGTGTATTTTTTCCTCCGCAAGGTATGCAAACGTCTTGAGTTATTGTGACTTTTCCCCGAGTCCTATAAAAGCAATATACAATCTCTTCCACCAGGAAGCAAACCAAACTTTATTTAGATAAAGGGAGATTCAAAAATTGACGTTATGAGCGTAAGCAATTCGTCGGAAGAATCCGCCTGCTCAGACGAAGGGCTGACGGTTGAAACGTCGGGCTTTTAGTCTAATTACGTGACCATTTTACTTTATAAGCTCCGTAGAAACACCAGATGTTATTGCAATCGTTAATTGGCTTGTACCCTTCCTTTTCTTACTTGTTGGTAAGCACTTTCTGCGTTCGACCATAGGTGAACGCTTCCTAATCTCGTGGAGGCAGGCTTTTTTTAGATTTTTTCGGTCAACGCTAAATGAGCCGCCCGCACATTTTTCAGGGGCACCTCTCGGCTGGAAACTGATACTCACTCAAAGCCTCGCTTTCGTTCTCGTACTTAGTCTCTTCCCTAACCCCCCCCCCCACTCCAGCATCGAATGCACTCTTTTTATCTGTGACTACTGCTACATTGTAGTTTTATAGCACTATTTTCAATGGAACCAAAAGAAGCATTGAGAAGGATAAAATGGCAAACGTCGGGAAGGAGGGGGGACTCCCCTTCTCGTTTTTTGCGCCCATCGCGAGATATGGGTAACTAACAAATTAAGGGCCAAAAGTGATGATATGAACTAAACATACATACTTTCTTACTTTCCTTCTTTTAGAAAAAAAGTAATAATAATGTTATGATTATTTAAAAACTAATAATCATCTGAATGCAATGAGTCACACGACTCATCTCCGCGGTATGGCCAAACCTTACGCATGCGCTAATGCTGTAATGACTTTTTACTAAGCGCTTCACCCGAATAAGCGCCGCATTAGAAAGTAGAAAAATGAAAGAGCGCCGCTGCGCTTTTTAATACAGTAAAATACAGCAAAATACCGTATTAACATGTAAAATATAACAACGGCTCTCATTTTTTAAACTCAGAATAACACGCAAACACAGGAAGTCAAAATCAGCAGCTACGTATTTTGGGTGTAAATCAAATTGTGCTACTGAATACGTCCTATTTTGTGTTGTGCCTTTTTCTCAACTTCCTAGGTAATGTTTTTGTAAACGTTAGAAAACGAGCTGCGCTAAGTTTAGAACTAATTTATTTTATGCACGTTAAGCTTTTGTGGCCATTTACATGTAACAAATTGACCGCATTTTTCCATGGTCTGTACTCAAGTGGAACCACGAGCCGTTAGGCGAGTGGTTTCACTGCCAAGTTTTGAACATTTGATGGCGTCATTTCTATGGTCAACAAGAGTACAGACCATGGAAAATGCGGTCAATTTGTTTTTTACAATAACAAAATGAACAACTGCGAGCGCAGAGTGAACGAGTTTGCGGGAATCATTTTAGAAAATAAAGACAAACAACCTAACACTGACAAACTGCTGCAAAATGTTTTTGCGTGGGGAATGATTTTAAAAATCCTTAACTTTTTATGTGAATAAATTATGTAACGAAAAACGAGCTCACTAAAATTATCTTCTGCTTAAATCATCGCTAGAATCTTTTAATATTAACACAGCACAACAAAGAGCCGTTATTCAGCAAATAATCGCAAAATAGAGCACAATGACCTCACACAAAGTCAAACATAAAATTACTAGGCAAAGTTTGGATTCTGGCAATCTGACAATTTGCAGCCAAGAGTTATTATGTTATTTTAAACTTGGATATAACAAGCTAAAACCTGTGCCTGGGTTTTAATATTAAGTAATGATTTATCTAAAAACAGTCCCACTTCCTTTATGTATAATAAAACGGACCAGAAAGATTATCTGAAAGGCAAATATCCTGTTGACTGCTTTGTTACTGTGATCAAGGATATTACAGTTTGTTACTGTGATCAAGGATATTACAGTTTCAGTAATTTTCTTACTGCTTTTCTAAACTCTTTCTTTCGAATGGAATATATAATTGGATTCCAAATTATGGTAGTTCCATAAAAACAGTGGGCTGATAAAATGACTTTTGCGGACGGTTCTCCGCCGAACGTACGATAGCATGCCAATAACCACGTTGGAAGGTAGCAAAGAAGAAACACACCGATAATGATCATGACATCTTTCGCAGCCTTGCCCTCTTTAAGCAACTTGGCAAGTCTCTTTTGCGTTTTGCCATGCAGTTCTCTTCTCTTTTCTATCCTAGACACGTTGTCATCATGTGGCAGGCGCACGATCTTTTCTGCTTCTGATAGGTAAGCAGCAGGCTTGCTTTCTTGCGGCATTTCTTGAGTGGTGGACAAGATGCCTATGTCTTTTGTAGACTTTTTATCGTTTGTTATCACCAGACAACCTTCGTCTAGTTTCCCTTTTCCAGGAATTTCTTCCTGTTGCTTTGCCTTGCATACCCCATTGTCATCTTCAAAGGGCTTGTTGTCATGGCTGCCTATTCGTTGAGGCAATTGTATCTGGGTTTTACTTCCAATCAAAGCGTTTTCGTAATCGTGTTCTAGCCTTCCCATTTCCACCTCGTTAAGAGATTGCTTCGTTTCCAATTG